>MU224199.1:1431910-1442720 GCA_018584345.1 Thuja plicata
ATTTTGGGCTATACCCAAATCCTTTTATTACATCTCCCATCTGGACCTCACTAGCCATTTTGAGATCTGGCTATTTTCTAATTTGGTCTATGATGAAGGCAGATGCCAAATCCCATCCCTCAGCCAACAGTATTCCACTTTCTAGCACCATCTTCCTGGCTTCTTCAGGTGAAATATCCTCACTCTCTAGATCATAAGACTGTAAAGCTACTAGAGCTTCATTTGTTATTTTCTCTTTCCCATCTACTATCAATTGGGATCTTATCTTCTCTGTCTTATGCCTTCTTAGGAAGTCTTTAAACTACTTTGTTTTGACAAAGCTGTCTTCATTTAAAAATTTCTGTTGATGAATCAATCTCTCATCAACACAAGCCTTAAGTGGCAGCTCAACATTGTCATCTAGGTCAGGCTGTTGCTGCTTGCGTTCTCTGATAGATTTCCTTAGGTTATGGTCATATAACCTATTCCCTGGTAGTAAGGCCCTGGCCTTGTCTTTTTTCTTGCTTTGTCCTTCAACTGAAGGCTGACCTACTTCCAATTTTTGCCTCTTCGTAGCAGGCTCTTCTACATCATCAAGCTGGGTGGCCAATGTTAAATCAACAATGTGGCACTCAGCCCCTTCCAATTGTGATATCTCAACAACATCTTGCTGTGATGCTTGTTGTGGTGAGGGATACATGGTAGGACATGCATAATCACTGTCACTACCACTATCATACTCAGACTCTGAATGATCAGGTGTCTGAGCACCTTTCTTATCAAGCACTATATCAAATTGTTCTATAAGCACATAATAGTTGTCTATCATGGCTTTGATTCTGTCAAAATATGGGAGGTTAGGGTAAAAACCCCCAAATGATAGCCCATTCCTCTTAATTTGTATTTCAAGATTTAACAATTCTTGAATCCTGATTCTTCTTGTTTGAATTTCATCCTCATCTAGGATGTTCCTTGTTGCATCTTCTTCCATGGACTCACAGTGGAAATTTGTATTGGGGATCGTAGGTGTATACAATTTCCTAACCCCTGCCATGAAGCCCTCTGGGTCAATATATCTATAAGGGGCTATCCCCATTCTGCATCCTTCCAGCCATTGACTCACTTCATCAATAGAACCTTTGCCAATTGTAAAATTAAAAATCTTCAATTGCCTAGGGGTTAGAGTCCCCTTCTTGTGCGGTGCAAAGTGCTCATTTTTTGTTAACAACAAATACCATATGAATTCCATTGCTGGTACATGATATGGTAAGAGATGAGGTGGGTGACTACACCCATACACCCTGATAATGATATAATTCTCCTCCAAGAAGAAATCACCCCAATTATGTTTTCTAGGCCAATTATCTGTATAATCACAGGGCCTGAGCAGTTGTATAACCTTCAATGGGACTCTTGTTCTGCTGACTCCAAGACTTTGTACTATTGGATACACAATCCAATTCTAAAAAGCACAATAATCATAGTCCTTGGATGTGTAATTCCAAACCCTCACCCAAAATTGGATAGGATTTGGACCTTGATGGTAAAACCTTTGTGGGGCCAAATTATTAGTGTCCATGATTACAAAATTGAAGTACAACAGGAGATGCATAAGCATGGAATAGTGAAGGAATTTGGGCTCCTTCTCCTTGGGATCCTTTAACTTTTTCTGGGTTGCAATGAAACCCTCATGCATCTCATCAATTATGTGCTGTATATAATCGTAACTGGTGCTTGAGTGCACCTCTTGTAAGTCTAGCACCATCATCAGGATGCCAGCATTAATTTCTCTACATCTCCATCTCTCCCTAGCACTCTACATAGGGCATAAGAGATATACTTAATGTAGAAGTGTAGATCCTTGTAATAATATGGACTTGGCTCCACCATAGGATCTAAGTATTTTCTCACTTCTTTCAACATGTGTTTCTACAATAAGCCTTTAGCAATACCAGGCTTCAAACTATACCTCTTCTCCTGTTTTGTCGTGTCAATTTTAGTTGACATGGTGCTAAATAAGCCAAAAGCCTGCATGAATGAGTTTATGTTTAATATTAATAGAGCAGTGCCATCATCCCTTCTAATTGTTTTAGACAAAACATCATAATGATTGGCCATTTCTAAGAACAAGTCTACATCTATGTAGACATCAGGGAAAATTAATCTGGCTAGACCACAAGTCCAAGCGTTTGAGACTGGGATAGCTTTATCAGTATTTTTATAGAAATAATTAAACAATGAGAAACCTATTGTCCCTGGAGTATTAGCATCTCTGATATTGTGATAGTCATCCAAGAGCACATTTGTATTTGCTCTCTTATTTTGTGTAGACCCAGGAAGTAACCTGAGGAATTCATAAAAAAACTTGCCTTTCCCGTTTGCTCTTCCTCACTTCCTCCACTTGTAGAAGAAACACTAACAACTCTTCTCATATTTGTAGAGCCTTGAATTTCATACTCCTTACTGATATTGAAACAAATCTATCTCAGAGATTAGCTGACCGTCTTGTGCACAATTTTCTGAAATTTAGAACCTTTTAATCAACTCTTGAAATACTACAAACTGAGCAAAATATCTCTTCTCTCTGAAAACTTAACAACTTGGGCTCTTAAATCTGAAAGCACGGTGAATGAAAATAAATTCACCATCAACTCCTTATAACCATCATTTAGAGTACACAGCTCATAATTAGGAAACATCAGTTCTGTCATTAATTTGACATACTGTGCACTTGAATGAAAACCTAGCCGTAGTTCCATGAGCTCGACAGGAAATCAAATTTTTAAAAGTGAATCTTTGGAGTAACCTTACAACATTCAAAAGAGCTGACATGTCACACTATGACTCACTAACTATCTTACATCTTAGCTACTCTTTTTGCATGGCAATCAAAATACAAGCCTGTGATTGGTTACCGAATGATTCATGCTGTCATATCAAAAACTGCTGCCATTTTTTAGATTTTGGGATCAAGCGACTGTGCGACTACACATAATCTCTTTTCCATAGGCCTCTATCATTAACCTATGGTTTATCTCAAGACATGGCGATAGTATACTTTCTTTCCTTTTACTAACCCAAGTTACCATCTAGCGATCACACGAATCTACAGAAATCATAATCGTGCATTGTTAACCTTAACTCTTTATTTTTGGTGAGACCTTGTGACTAACTGTTGCTTTTAACCCTTTATATTTATCTCCTTGTCATCTAATGTTTTCATTTCATGTCAAGACCATGCGACTATCCAAGTTTCCTGATCACGGAATCTAAAATCTGAGTGTTAAATTTTATCACAACAGTTATATGTGCCCCTTTTTCTGATCTGACGACTACATGACATACCTTAATCGCTAAGTCAGGAGGACGTTTCCCTTCAAGCACTTATGTTCTCAGACTTTGAGACCACCGTTGGATCTCTTGATCTCTTTTACCTGACGACCGTCGCTTAATCGCCAAATGTTCTTATATGCCCTTAAATCCTTCTTAGACATCGCGACTGAAAGGAAAGCACTTAGTCTCATTGTCGCTGAGTCCATTTTCTCCTTCTAGAGACCATGTGATAATCCTTTAATAACTACTCACCTTATGACACATGTCACAAAGTCATTTTTTCACTTACTACAAAATGGAAAACTGAGTCATCATTCTGTTCTGGAAACAACCCGACTACGCTTTACTGTAAACTTCAGACGGTCAGTCGTGAAATCTTAGTCAAAATCTCTTAACCGTCATTCCTTCTTGAGACTACACGACTGAAGGCTTTGCATAAATTTTAAATTTGGATTCATTTGGCGATAACGCGACATAAGGTAATCATGAAGTCTGAAGACATTTTCATAACTGTTGAGCATTTCTTGCGATTACCCGACTTATCAGTGGGTCCCCTCTGCATAATGTTTTATCACAAAGTTATCTTGCGACCACACAACATGAAGAAACCGTAGAGTCTTGTGATGTCAAAGGAATATATTGAATTTGAACGAGACCATGCGACAAAAGGAAATTGCCAAGTCAGGAAGGATTAGGGAATATTCACTTGGAGTAATGCGACAAGGCGATATAATTAAAACACGTGACTTAAGTGGACTGAAAAAGCAACAATGAAATAGAATGACATGACCTAGGGTTTTTTTTTCAATGTTTAACACTTAGAAGGCCTAGGGTTTTTGCAAATTGAGTTAGGTTTAGACTTGAAAACCTAAAAAATTGATACAGGTAAAGCAAAAAGGGACGAGAGATAGATGATTAAAAACACAAGATCACAGAGAGAAGAACAGAGAACCAGGAAAACTGCCAAAACAAGGAATACAACCAACAACTACCAAAGACATGGTCATGAAGGGCTTTAGAAAAACATTGAAACTTTAAGAAACAGGTATGGGAGAATACAAGTTGGACATGACTCCCTCCCTGACAGAGCTTCTAGTATCACCCAGATCCTATGGAAAACCATCATCAACATTCACACCTCTCACAGTACAGGAAACAGAAGTACACAAGGCTACTAGTATGGTAAAGGCATCCACGTCTTCTTCAGATACCACATAAGAGTAGGCAGTCTTAAATTGGCTTTACAAAGGAGAACCAGTGGACTCTGAGGTAAAAAATGTAAAGATATCCCCAGAACAGTATGGAAAGGGATATGATTTCCTCAAACAAATGGGATACAAAGGAAAAGGACCTCTAAATGATATAAGACGAGGGATCATCGAACCTATACCCATGGAGTTCCGCCTCAACAGAGATAAAACAGGATTAGGCTTCAATACTCAAAATAAACCTACTTCCAAGAAGAGTCCACCTTCTGAAGTAGAGAGTGATAAAACAGATGAAATAGTCTTAGACCCATGGCTTTATGAGAGATTGCAACATATTGGTACAGAGAATCTTGAATATCAAGGAGAACACTATGTACCTAGTTTCAAGGTACCACAGGATCTTCATGCTTCTTTGCTAGGAGAACTGCCCATTCAAGAGGTAGGGGACACTATAGCTACAATCACTCAAGATGAACCCTGACCATAGAATTTACATCCTAATTGGGGGCAATTGGTCACTATTACACATGTCCTAGATCTACCCCACTTTTATCTACAAGCAGCCAACCGAGTCCATCAAATAAACATTACTGAATATTTGAATAGGTCCGATGATGATGTCACAGACTCTCATGACTATGAATATGATCGATTATCTATTTCTTCTGAAGAAATTGGGATAGACATGATTCACATGTTTTTAGCTCCTGCAGCTCCTAGAAGGCAGCTTGACATCCCTTTCGATGACATTGATCCTCCTGAAGTAGAAGAAGAGTTCCTTCCTCAAATCATAGATGAAGACACTGGTGAATACATAACTCTACAAGAATTTCATAGGCTACAAGCAAGAAGCCTCCTTTTACAAAGAGATGACGATGAGTTATCTACTGATGGGTCGCTAGAGTTTGATCCATATATGACTGACAATGACCCTTTTAACAATGATCTCTCTCTTATTGACCCTAACATCAAAGATATTAACTTAACAGACCATGTCATGTCGGTTAGCAATTTTGATGCTAACATGATGCTATCCTTCTCAGAACCTACCTCCCTAAAATTGGTACTTCCAGACCTCATTGATTGGACTGAAATAGATCCTACACATATGCTCACATTTTCCAATGACCACTCCCTGGCTTGTTACCTTAATGCTTGTGAACCTCACCCTTCTTCCACCAATG
Organism: Thuja plicata; assembly: GCA_018584345.1. Classification (NCBI taxonomy): domain Eukaryota; kingdom Viridiplantae; phylum Streptophyta; class Pinopsida; order Cupressales; family Cupressaceae; genus Thuja; species Thuja plicata. The sequence goes on from MU224199.1 coordinate 1,437,615, forward strand.
TAAGAAGCGAGAACATGTCACAGGAGGATATAAAGTTTCTTAGTCACAAATTGAAAAATAAAAAGAAAAAGTAGACTGATGGTGAAAACCACTCTGTGGCAGTATCAGATCCCAAAATAGTAAAGAAAAATGACACATCCAATGGTGAAAACCTCTAAGAGACGCCAAAGGAAGAGACTCTTGATATCCTCCCTAAACACTTTCAGGAAAGATCTTTGGTATTGATTGAACCAACACAACCAGTGAACTTGGGCACTATTAAAGATCCTCAGATAGTCCAACTAGCATAATCCCTATCAGACAAAGAAAAGGTACAATTCACAGAATTTCTAAAGGAGAAAAAGATCAACTTTTCCTGGTCCTACACTGATATGCCAGGACTGGATCCCAATCTCATTATGCATCACTTATCTATAGCTCCTGGAATCAAGCCCATAAAATAGAAACTGAGAAAAATGCATCCTCATGTTGCATTACTGGTGAAAGTAGAATTAGAAAAGTTGTTAAAAGCTAGATTCATTTGAGTCATTGCCTATGCAGCTTGGATCTCCAATGTGGTCCCTGTTTCTAAAATTGATAAATCTATTAGGATCTGCACAGACTTTAGGGACCTCAACAAAGCATGTCTGAAGGATGACTTCCCTCTACCAAATATTGACATGATTATAGACGTTACGGCTGGCTACCAGATGTATTCCTTAATGTATGGATTCTCATGTTATAATCAAATCAAAATCGCCCCTGAGGATCAAGAGAAAACTGCATTCACATGTGCATGGGGCACATTTTTCTAGAAAATCATGCCATTTGGGCTAAAAAATGCCAGAGCGACATATCAAAGAGCTATGACAACCATATTCCATGATGTGATGCACAAAAACATGGAAGACTATGTCGATGAAACACTGGCTAAATCAAAAGAAAGGGGTAATCATATTGTAGATTTAGGAAAGATATTGGATCGAATGGAACAATTCCAACTCAGGCTCAATCCAAAGAAATGTGCCTTTGGGGTTCGATCAGGTAAACTCCTAGGGTTCATAGTATCAGCTAAGGGAATCAAGGTAGATCCGACAAAAGTAAAAGCTATTCTAGAAATGACTCCTCCACACAATATCAGTCAAATGAGGACACTACATAGGAGACTCTAGTCTATCAGGAGATTCATGTCCCAACTTGTAGATAAGGCACAACCCTTTACTAAGCTACTACATAAAGGGGTTACATTCAACTGGGATGAACACTGTGAAACCAAATTCAGGGAATTAAAGGTTTACCTAGCTTCTCCACCAATTCTTATGGCACCTATTCATGGGAAACCTTTTCTCCTATATATTTTAGCTACAACTACATCACTAGGAGTATTACTGGCACAAGAGGATAAAACAAACAAAGAGAAAGCTATCTACTACATCAATAAAACCCTAGTTGCTTATGAGATCAATTATAGCCTTATTGAGAAAGCATGCTTAGCAGTTGTCTTCTCATCATAGAAATTAAGACACTACATGCTCTCACACATAGTCAAGCTCATAGCTAAGATCAATCCTCTAAAGTATCTTTTAAGCAGAAAAGCATTAACAGGGTGTTTGGCAAAATGGGTCCTCATTCTAAGTGAATTTGACATTGAGTATGTTGAACGGAGGGCTATCAAAGGATAGGTACTTGCAGATCAACTGGCCGATTCACCACTCCAGGATGATACACCATTGCTAATTGAGTTCCCTGATGAAACAATCATGCATCTCACCAAACATTCATGGAAGATGTACTTTGATGGGTCATTTACTCAATAAGGATCTGGAGTTGGGGTTCTCTTCATTACTCCACAAGGATATAAGATTCCCAAATCTTACAAATTAATGTTTCCATGCACCAACAATATCTTAGAATATGAAGCGTTGGTCGTGGTCTGAAGCTCGCCATAGAATGAAAGATCATTGAGCTACACATATATGGTGACTCCCAACTAGTTATCAATCAAATCAATGGGGAATATGAAATAAGAGATGAAAAATTGATGCCCTACAAACAACTAGTTGATGATTTGAAGAAATACTTTTTCTTCGTCACCTTTTAGCAGATACCAAGATCAAAGAATAAAGATGTAGATGCTATGGATACCTTGGCATCCATGTTACAATTAGAGGAACATCAATTCCGCTATGACTTCTTGGTGGAAGAAATATCCTATCCGGCCTTTGCCAATCCAAAATACCAGGTAATCTGTGCCTTAAATACTCCCAATCAATCCTGATATGCCAGTATTATTGCCTATCTTTCAGACCAAACTATACCTGCCAATCTATCTAGAAATGAGAAATGATCCTTGATTAGGATAGCATTGTGTTACGTCCTCATAACTAACAACCTATATCGATGTAGTCTCAATGGTACACTTCTTCGGTATTTAGAACTAGAAGAGTCTGATCTAGCTTTAAAAGATGTCCACGAAGGTGTATGTGGATCACACTCGAATGGCTTTTCATTAGCTAAGAAGCTGCTTAGAGTAGGCTATTATTGGCCTACAATGGAGAAAGATGCTATTCAATTTTCCAAAGCATGTCTTAAATTCCAAACACATGGAAACCTCATCCATGCTCCTACCAGAGAACTGATACCTTTCATAACACATTGGCCATTCTAGCAATGGGCCTTTGACTTGGTTGGACAGATATATCCCAATTATTCAAATGGACACAAGTTCATCATTACGCCCACTAAGTATTTCACAAAGTGGGTCGAAGTCGTGCCGCTAATCAAAGCCACTGGAAAATAGGTGGCTATGTTCATTTTAAACTACATTATTTGCAGATACGGGATACCCTCTTCAATTGTGAAAGACAATGGGGGCCAATTTAAAAACCAAGACATTGATGACCTCTGTGAACAGTTCCATATTACTCAACATTGCTCTTCGGTCTATTATCCTCAAGTTAATGGACAGGCTGAGGCATCAAACAAAAACATTCTCAAGATTCTACATAGAACTGTGAGCAAGTCTGGCAAAGATTGGCATTTACAACTAAATCTGGCACTATGCGCCTACAAAACAAGCATCAGAACACCAACTAGAGCCACACCATTTTCTCTAGTCTAAGGCACTGAGATAGTACTACCTATTGAGGTTGATATCCCATCTTTGTGGATATATTTACAAGGATTGGTTACTGACGAATAGTACCGCATTGATCGGATAAATTCTCTAGACCTACTAGATGAGCGCAGAAAGCAAGCATTCGATCACCTCAAGGTGTACCAAGCAAGAATGTCCAAAGGTTACAACAAAAAGGTTAAACCACACAAGTTTGAAGTGGGGGACCTTGTCCTAAAAGAGAATCCTAAAAACTAGCCTAACAGAGAGTAGAAAGGGAAATTTGAACCTAATTGGCTAGGACCTTATGTTATCACTGCTACTTTTGGGACTGGAGCTTATCAATTAGCTACACCTGAGGGAGATTTTCTTCCAGATCCTATCAACACCCTACATTTGAAGCGATTCTATTCTTAATGTATGGCTAGCAGAGCCTATACAGAAAAACGTTCTTGCAAAATGCCAAAAACATTCAGAAAATTGATCCTAAAGAAATCCAAAAATAGTGAAAAAGGTTCTTCAAAATGGGTATCCTTGGTGAAAACCTGGTAAACAGGCACCTTGATACTACAAAAACATTCAAAAAAGCAAAAATAGCAAAAAAAAAAATTGAAGAAGAGAAAAAGTGCCTTGATGAGCACCTGGTCAAATAGGCATCTTGGTAGCAAAAAGAAAGAAAAGACTCTTGCCAAGTGGTGAAAACCTAGCAATCAAGCGTCACTTGTGTTCTGTGCTCCATCTATCAGTACACTGCTAATACTAGGCCTTCATAATTTTGCCTGTGTTCAGACATTAACTTCATATTCCTACATGACTACCTTATCCTCGCTTGGGATTTGTCTACCTTTATGTGTTAGGAGTAGGTCATTCTGCACTGGGGGCATATTTCTTAGCATAGTCAGTAATAGTTGCTAGGTTTCTCTAGGTTGGTTTGCCTCGCGGACCTAATCTTTCTTGGCACATGCAAAACAATGTCACTTACTCAAACAAAGGTGTCTTTTGATGACATGGGACATGACATGACATTCAAAGCATTCCTTCACAACTATTATGGGTCGAAAACATGAATAAATCATGCTATCAAGACACAGACATGGAACACCATATTACTTGTATTGCAATTTTCTGATTGATGAATCTTTACTATGTTTGACAGATGAATGAACAAGTACTACTTAAACACACAGTTTGTTATTGGTTTGATTATGATTCTTTTTATGTCTTGATGATGTTTTCAACTAGGGGCATCTAAGTAATTATAAATTTTATTGGATTGATTCATAATTTATGATTTATTATGTCTTCTTAGTTACTCAATGACGTCTGGGCAAAGACAAAGAGTCGCAAGGATTGGGGGCATAAAGTTTTCTTGAAATTATGCGTATGGTGATTGTTTCATATGATCCTATAAATTTCACCTAACTTGGATGTTTATGGTAAGAGCTGCCACTATGGGTGGATAGCCACATATATCTCGATCTTGGTTATGTGTAAACTACGGTGAGTTTGACACAATTTCCTTGTCTATTTTTTGATCCAGTTTCTCACTAAGGTATACAAATTATAATGTACCCAGAGATATGAATTTTCAAGGTCATTGCAGGTTCAATATCTTGCCTTAATCAGACACTGGTATATTAAAAGGAGGGTGACTGTTTTGCTATCCTGGCTTCTATGCCTTGATGCCTAAGTCTATTTTTGACATTTCAATAAAACATAGTATTCATATTTTCATAATATCAGTGGGTATTAGTGATGATTATACTATTTGATGGTATCCATTTCAAAAGCGCCCAATGATGATAAAAATGTTGCAATATTTGCTAAATTAGTGACAAGTCCTAAGATTCTTCATATGGCTGCATTTAAAGATTTCCTGATGCATTTTTGTCCAACAGTACATAACAAACATAAGGAAATTTAAGCTCAAAACATGGTTTCTATCTTCTTCTACCACTATCAAGTTAATTACATCATTTATATTACTGATATCATCCATAGCATACATTTTG
>MU224199.1:1447369-1465658 GCA_018584345.1 Thuja plicata
GTCCACTTTCTCAAGCTTGACCTCCTTAAGGTCCACTTTCTCAAGCCATCCTCTTACATCCTCCCTTGCCTCTTTAAGGCTTTCATTAATTCCTTATTAATGAAGATGTCTTAAGCCTATGTCTCTCCCATGCCTTATTAATGTCTTGGGCATTAATGCCTCTTACATCTTCATTTATGAGTCTTCTAATTCATAAATGAACCTTGTCCCCCCTCTCTCTTTCCCATTCTTTTATAAATAGAAGCCTGTTTTAAGAGCAAAGAAGCCTTCACATTAGATCAAAATTACATTGTTATGTTATTAGATTCATCCTAGATTTACATTTCATCTATTATATCATGCTAGTTCATTGTTTCCATTTCATCTTTTAAAGCTAGATTACATTCTTTTTCATATCTTTAGATTAAATTTGATTCAAATCCTTTATGCTAGAATAGTATTGGTCACTGATTTGTAGCATATTCTAAGGGCTAAATATGCAACTAACCACACTCTTTCTAGTTAGAAGGCAATAGGCCGATATTAGTAGTTTTTAACATTTTATCTAACCATTTGGACTAATGCAATGACCTATTGAGTGTTTGTGTTGTTTTCAATAGGTACCCAAATACACACGCACAATAGGATAATGACTTGTTATCATGAAAAACATGTAGTCCAAAAGAGAGGACATGTCAAGAGAGTTCTAAGAATCTGTGTTGCATTTTTTCATTTTCCCTTTTCATCAAGACCAAGGGGTCAATTTAGAGAGGATAGTATGATAAGGATAAGAGGTGATGTAGGTATAAGTGAATGTTTTGGGATTAGTGCAAGGATGTTTATGGATAATGAGTGTTGGCTTGGGATAAGAAAGATCATGATACCTGATGCTCATGAATATGTTTGACCTTTTCAAGATCAAAGTTGAAAGAGGGAATATGAATGCAAATAGGATAGTTTCATGATTGAGGATATGATGAATAGGGTAGCATGGATGGAACTTGCCTCTAAGATAGACTGCAAGAGGAATAAATTATGCACGAAACCTATTGGCAACTTTTTCATCATGGTAATTTTCCAAGGCCCCACAAGAAGTGGTTTTCACCATAGGACAAATTTATTTCTCTTTACCTTTTCTATTAAGGCTCCCATTTACCAGGTTTTCACCAAGGCACTTTTTCTCTTTTCCATTTTTTTTCATTTTTTTGAACTTTTAATTTTATGGAGGAATTTATGCTTCTCTCTATTTGGATAGTTTTCCTTTAAAGGATATTATATGATTGGTTCCATCAAGTCTTTATGCACTCTAATTGACTTCTCTTCATATGTCCCAAACCTTGGAGTCTTGGGATCTATCAGTTGAGCTAGTAAATTCTCTACATAGATAGTCAGAACATCTCCTTCTACATCATAACCCATAGGCATCACCCATGAGGTCCTTAGCTCAACTACTTAAATTTGACAAGTGTATGCATCTACCATGAAGCATATGTTATCCTTGTAATTTTCCACAATAGAAGATGGTATCCATTCCTTCTCATGCATTTTCTTCTAAAAATATTTAAGGTATCCCCACACCTTACTCATGAAGTCATTACCTAAGAGTTTGATACAGTATTTAATTTGAACAAAAAAAGGGGGTATCCTTTAACTAAGTGATGTTACCAATACTGAGAACACGTTCTATAAGTAGAAAAACAAGAACATTATTACCTATCCATGCTTAAACTTTTGTTTCTTATCCCTTTTAATCTTTTCTGGATTCACTATTAACTCTTCTCTCAAAGTTTTTGGCAAATCAAAATCTTCATTCTCCTTAATCATCATATGTGTTGTATGAATAGAACCAATGGGTATGTTGTTAATTCTACTAGAATAATATACCTTATAACCAATAACCATAGAAGCATATTGTTGGAGCTTTTTCTTGCAATCTCCTTTCCTAGATGATATTCTGACACTAGGTTGTGGGATTAAAAATTTAGGACACAAATTGAACACCCTCAATAGAAAGGAGACAAGAAACAAGTGCAATTGACAAGGTTCAAATACCTTCTACACTTTGAGCTCCACATCACTCAGACGGGTATACCTTATCTACACGCACATAAACCTTTGTGACAAACAATAGGTTGCAAATATATAACTCTGGAATAGATTTAAAACATATAGGTAACATATACCTCAATGCTTTTACCAAATCTAATGTAGCATCCCACTTGCATAAATTATGTTTGAAAACAAGAAGTACTATAACTTCCTCCTATCAACATGATGGGAAAGGTTTTTCTCTAATATTTTGAATTAATGGATCTTAGAAATACCCCAGATCTCTTATAGACTAGTGCATTATCCAATGTGCAATGGAGTCAAACATAATACTACAAAAGAAGATTTTAAATAAAGAATAAATCATAGTCTTATATGTCTAATGCCTTACATAAAACATACCCCATTAATCAATTTCTTCTTTTGGATCCACCTATGTATTCAAATATGAAACTACCCATTAAAAGTATTTAACTCTCCCCTTGGAAAAGACCCTAGAATAGATAATACATTAATCAAAATCCACTGAAAGACAAGTTTAACATATCCTTGATATCCAAACTCATACACATCTAAAGACAAATCCTAAATCCTAGTCATCCTCTAAATGATTCTATTTCTTATTAACAATGGAAAAAACCAAAACACCCTTGATGCCTTAGTCTCTATGATTTAGAAAACATAATGGAGACAACTTGATAGCAGAAAAAATATTAGAATGATATAGAATAACTGAGAGGGGGGTGGGGGTGAATTATTTATCCTTGGGTCTAGTTGTACCAACTAATTTTTTAGACACTTAAACAAACATAGATCTAATCAACAATCCACTCGGTCTCTATAACAAATAATCAGTAACATAAACTTGGAGAATATAAAGCTCTTAACAGTACACATCAAATAAAATTTACACAAGTATGACACAAGGATTTAACGTGGAAACCCAATATAGGAAAACCAGTAGTAATATGCTACTAATCTTTCACTCTTCTAAAGTGAGCTCTGTGAGGAGCCAACCCCGTTAAAGGTTACAATCCACACTATTAAATGTTACCCTATTAAAGGATTTAATCACCTTGTTAAAAGTGAGCCTTGTTAGAGGACTTAGATCATTCCATTAGAAAGTCACCTTGATTAAAGGATTTACAATATGGTTATACAGTCAACCTTGATTAAAGGATTTTGACTGATACAATGGTTATAAAGTAACAACAATTTTGATCTGAAGCATACAAATCACTTTGCAAATATAGATCCACTTTTGCTCAGATGCTAATTCACTAATTGGTCTCCATTTTCATCTCTATCACTCTCATCTTCTTGGAATTCTGTTAAGAAATCACCAATTCACAATTATATATTGTTATTTACAATCAACTTAATCAACCTCTCTACACATAACCTGCAATTAGGGTCATCTTATACCTCTCTAATTAGGTAGCTCCATCTTTTTCTTCTTAATCATCACCATAGATCTTAGGGTTTGGTCAAATCCAATGAATCCTTCAAACATTTTGTTCTCCTTCTACCTTATAGATACATCTCAAAAATACTTCTTGAGTTCCATGTCTACTATGATAGACCACACCAACTGTTACAATATGCATTTTACCTATAACATTGATTGGGGTAACCATTTCTATTTTGGTGGAACAGGGAACAACTTTGGGAGCAACTTAGGTTTTCCTTAGTAAACAACCAGCCTACTTTTGGAGGGACAATGCCTTGAAGATGAATGAAATGGTTCACTATAAAGGCTTCAACACCTTATATTGATTTTATGCATCAAAAGCTTCCACAACTAGGTAGTCCAGTAATTAGCTTATCTTTGGAAGGACTATATCTGTGTATTATTATGTCTCATTTCTTTTGCACTAGTCCATTCTTCATAGAGAATTTCACTTTGTCCTCTTCTCTGAGATATTAATTTCTCCATTCCATAAAATATAAAAATAAAATAGCTTATAGCTAACTTTCTGAATCAGGTGATTTCAAGAACGAAACGTATTGGAATTGGATTCCAAAATGAATTTCCTGTGATTCATTCTAATTCATGTTTTTAGATGCCGAATTATTTAGTGATTCTAGTTTGATCTTTTGATATTCTTAAGACTGGTTTGTAGAAAAGTGGTTTATTGTATGTTTTTTTTCTTTTTTCTTTTTAATGTATAGATATTGATTAAAATAAAATAATGTATAAATCAATTTGAAAGAGGCTCAACCAAGAAAGTCTAAGAGATACAACTAGGATAACAAATTAAGAACCATTACAGAGAGACAAAATGTACCATATGTATTGATTATATATGATATAGGAAGGTAACCTTCTTTCCTTTGCTTTGAAACATGGAAAGTTGAACTCCAACTTGATCTATTATAGAGGGGACTTCTAATAAAATCAATGTTGAAGGGTTGCAGAATTCCTAACTGAGATACAAAGGAGAAGATCCAAGTTGCAGAAGAAAAAAAAGATTTAGTTTGTGGGAGCCTTTTTTTTTGGTTTTGCATGCCTTTTTTGTTTGTTGACTATCCGTGGGTCCTATAGCAGAGTTATTAAAAAATTTCATTCATTTAAGAGTGTTAAAGTTTAAGCCAAAAAAAAAAAAATGGTGATGGTATCATATTTGATGACATGGACCTAAAACCTTAGATATAAGTAGGGGACTTGCTAAGTAATTTGCTGTAAAAAAATTAGGAGTGATTTGAAATTTTGGATTTTGAGAAGTGTGAAGTTAAGGTGCTCAACTATCAGATCCTTTCACCTAGATGCCAGTCAGACTTAATCTGAGTATTTTGTCAATTGAAAGTTATATACATGATAACATCTTTTGATATCCTAGGATCTTAAAGATTTCTTGGTCTCGTGAAAATAAATAATTGAAAACTTCTATTTTAGCCTTTTTAAAAAGACCATACTTACAATTTTACTATCAGGATTTTAAATCGCAGTTCATAATTCATCATCAATGATTAAAATTACAAAATTTATTTTTATCTATTTCTTTGACACCCTCTTTATTTTCAATATAAATCAATGGTGGGATGTAGCTTTCTAATTCATCATTCAAAAAAAGCTGCAAATCGAGCTCATATCAAGATATACAAGTTCATACATTCATTCCTTTCTCCCTGTTGGTACTCCTAAATTTGGAACAAATTTGGAGTGACCATGTTAAATTTTTTGATGAGCAAAGTAAGTACCCTTGAAAATTTTGTGTGAGAAGGCTCCGCTAGAATGCTTGTAAAAGATACTCGGATGATTTTCATGAGGTACAAATTGGGAAAAGGCTTCAATGCCTTTCATTTGACATATGCAGTGGGTCCCAGCTCCTAATTTCCAATTCTGACATGTTTAGGGAGTAGCCATTTTGAGCTGGTCACCGAAATCTACATTTTGCTAAAGTGTCATTTTGTTGTCTGGAGCCTACTTTGCTTCTGAATATCTTGCACCTTGTTGAGTTTCATAATCCATCACTTTGGGAATGTTTAACATGCATATCAGAGAGCTTATTTTTTAAATCTTAGGTCATTATCAATCCATTTGATAGGTTTTCATACTTCCCAAAGTTGGTTGCTCAGAACTGTTTGCATTTTTGTTCTGCCTAGAAATCTGAATAGCCCAGTTTGACAGATTATAACTTTTGACCAGTTGATTCAATTGAGAAAGTACCTTTGGTACTGTGTTCCAGTGGTCACACACTCCAATATTTACAGCTTTTAGATCCCTATGAAATTAGATGACAAGTTGTCTAGAACCATTCCATTGGTGAATAATTCTGATTTCCTGAGTTTTCAAGTACAAAATTGCTAAGTTGTCCACTTTGAGGTCTTGAAAATCTCTACCCGGGTGAAAATTTTGGATAATTGAGTTGTCCCTCATATTTTATATATAGGAGTGTTCCTATTTGAAGATTTACAAATTGCTACCAATCCATTTATTCACTTTTCCAGAGCCTTTCCATTTCCAATTTCTTAAAATTTCACTGAAAATGTTGAATTCAGAATTAAGTGGCATACTTTGTGGTTTCCCTATTTGCACCCGGTTCAAGGTCAGACATAATTGAAAGTTGATCTACATTGTAGACCTAGGAATGAACTCATCTGAAGATTACCAAACTTTGACCAATCTGGTTGATTACTTCTCCATGCTAATTCCAGATTCGGTTTCTACTTTTTCACTGTGTTAAAAATCAGAAAAGTGTCTGGATGCTAATTTTGCGGATTGGTATCAGGTCAATAGTTTGTTTTTAGAGGAAGACAATAGAGATTTCATATTCTACATATCACATTCAATCAGGCTCTAGAGGTTGAAATTCTGAAAGATCTTTTTGATCAGTTTGCAAGTTCAGTTCCAAAGGTGTTTGTTTAGTTTGTAGTGCAAAACAAAATTAAGTTTTCAGAATGGCCATTCTGCAAGAATGATAACTTTTTGTCCAAATGTTATTTTCAAGATCCGATTGTGGGACCATCCTCATTGCATATGAATCTACTATTGGACCTAATGATGAAATTTCAGAGCTTGTTTCAATGATTTTGCAGTGGTCGATCTGAAGGAGATTTATGTTGTTTCAGCATTGACACCTACACAAGTTTTCTGAAAGGCTAAGTTTGCACCGTTATATCTTGTGCCCGAGGAAGAATCTAGTGAAGCTCTTTCCTCATGTGTATTAAATTTTAATCAATGAATCTCTTTGCCAAATGCCAGAGTCAGATTACTTGTTGCAGTGAATTTTTGAGGCCAGTTCCGGAGGCCAATTGCCATAATTGTGGTCGATCTGCGTAAGTGCTAAAATGATTATAAGGGACGCTCGTTTGTACTTAATGTTTGAAATTTAAAATATGGAAGTATAGACAAGAGGAAAAATTGCAAGAGGGTTTTCAAATGATGCGAAGTGACGATCATTCCAATCCATCAAAATATCTTCTATTCAACATTCTGTCGGAAGATCCACATTGCTAGAGTTATATTTTAATGCCAGTTGCATTCTCATGGGGATAGCTTGCAACTACAAAGTCAGAGAACATTCTAGGTTTCTTCTATGTTCTAAATGGATGACCACATCATATGTGTATCCATTAATGCATGAAAAAAGGGAATACAACCAATATACATAGCAATTTCGAAATTGACCAGAAGCCTACTCAATTGATCAAGCACAGCATTTGGTGGTTAAGACCACACTAAAATATAAAAATTGACAGGATACATAGCATTATGGAGAGATGGTTGTGCATTACCCACTAAATAGGAAGCACAACAAGAAAAGTAGGATGTTGAAGCTGATGTTGAGTAAACATCAAAAACATTAAAATGAATGCAAACGTTGGAGAGCATGAAGGTAGAAGCCCACGCTAAAGTTAGACAGAGGCTGTGTAATATTTGAATGGGAATTTCCAATGCCAAACACCATGTAATCCTATGTAGCATGTCAAGAAGGGAATATGCGATGATTTTGATTCTATTAAAGCTCTGTTTGATGGAGGATTTGAAACACAGACATTTTAAAAAATCTGCATTACCAACAGCTTGCGCATCATTTTTAGAGGGGAATGAAAACATCTTAATACAAGAGACCAATACCTTGAAGGTCAGCACAGACCATTGGTGGTTTTATTTTTCTTTAAAATGGAGCATTTCATATTAGATGCAATGCATTGAAATACAGAGTAAACCATGCCAAAGCCATGATTGGGAAGGATTTTTTTGAAGTTTTAAAGAGAAAATTGCAGAAGTAAATCCATAACAAGTGGCACCTTGACCTCTAGAGGACATTGGTGACCCTCATTTGCAATAAATAAATGCAGTTAGTGAGTAGCATCAGCATAGAGGTTGTTTAGAAACTCAAAAACTGGAAAACAGTGCAAATGAAATGTCCCACATTCACTCTGTGGTGGTTGTTTTTTATCTCTATATACTAAAACACATTCTCTATTAGTAAGTAAGAGAGCCCAGAGGATCTTGGTGAGCTCTTGAGGGCTGGAGGTTGAAATGCATGGGAAAACCATATTCTTTTAAGCAAAATTTGAAAATGGCTTTAAAATTCTCAAAACCCATTTTCCCACATTGTTCCCACAAGTGAAATCTGAGATGTTTATATGCCAAGATGCAAATATATGTATTTGAAGAAAGGTGAGGAGGCTATCCATGCGTGTGCCCAGTCATTTGACTACCTCGGTTTCTATGCCCAAAATTGGAAGATTTTTTTTTTTGGCAAAAGTAACATGTGGCATCTGGTCACATAGTCGTGAGAGGATCCAGTCTCTTAGTCGAGAGAAAAATTGTAAGTCACCGTCGGAATTATGAGACTTGGCAACTAACCGCTAGCGGTTAGTCACGCAGTCGGGAGATGCAGAGGATAAACTGTTGAGACTTGGTGACTGACCGCTAGCGGTTAGTCACAAAGTAGCCAGATATCAGAGATGACTATCGCGACAAGGAGGTAGCCACTAGTCGCATGGTCACTTGATAGAAATAAGCCGCCGGATGCTTGTCGCGAGGTCGCCCAGGGTTGACAGTTGAGTTGAGATTTGCTCACGACTTGGAGATTAAGGTTGGTCGCATGGTCGCCAGATTTAACTGTGGTTAGTTAAAATACTCAGAGACTTAGAGAAAAAGGAAGAAGGCTAACCGGGGTTAAAGGCACAGTTAGGACCAGTTTATGACAGTGAATCAGCATGTGACACATGTTGAAATGTGGTGAAGTCTGGGCATATTAGGGTAAAATGAAGATTTTCAAAGACAGAAAATGCATAAATTTCAAAGATTAAGAGGATTTGAAATGTATTCTTTTGCATATTCTATAAAATGTTTTATTTTAAAGTTTGACAAGGCTTTCTCGGAGGGTTGCTCAAAGGACAAATCAGATTTTCTCAGGCAAAGAAAGGTCAGATTTTGAAGGGGTGAACAAAGTCAGATTTGCACAAGGGGATAAGACAAAATGTACCTATATTTTATTTGCAAAATCAGATTTTTAGAGCTTTCTGGGAGGTTTTGTGAGAAAATATTTTCTCATATTTCAAAGATATTTTGCAAGTAAAATCATATTTGAAAGACTTTTCAGTGGAAGAATGATGGATATTTGCAAGGGATAAAATCATATTTTGAAAAGATAGATGGAGTCAAATATTTTTGAAAAGAGGGAATGGATGAAAATCAAATTTGAGAGAAGGACAAGTGTTTGCCAGACATAGTTTTTAGGGTTTTTCCTTCTTCTATATCTTCTCTTCTCTTTTCTATTTTGAAGGTTCTGATTTTAGGTTCCTGTTTTAGTTTCTGTGGAGGTTCCTAGTCTTGTTCTTGTTCCTGTATTTGCTTGGCTCAGTACAAGTTACCATTGGTTTGGAGATTTTATTTGTAAAGCATACTTCTTTTTCATGCTTAGTTCTTGAGTTTATTGTCTGGATATCTAGAAACAACTTGGATTAATGAGAATATAGTGCAATTCCTACTCATTGTTGTCTTGTCTTTTTTTACTGTGTTTATGCTCTAGTATAGTTCATTTTTAAGGCATTTGAAATATACCTACTACAAGGTAGTGTGTCTAATCATTTGTGAGTCTTTCTCAAGGAGAGAATTAAATTTTGTAAATGATTTCAGAGAGCAGGACATAGTTGTGAAGATCTGATGAAGAAGTATTGAGCTAAGTAGATTGTTTGTAAGGCATCCAATCTAGATTGTATGAAGTTTGTAAGGCATTATTTAGTATTGCATTAGTTTATTATTGTTGACATATGTTTTCATTGACTCTTTTCCCAAGGAATAGGCACTAATCTAGAGTTTGCTGAACAAGTGTTTTCTCCATTCAGTTATACACAAATTAATCAATTTTATCTAGTTTTTAGAACAAATGAGTTGAACTCATTAAGGACTCATATCAACAGGATATTGTCCATTTTAGTGATTCCTTAGAGAGTGAATCAAAAGGTTAGCCTTCCTTGAGTTTAAACTCATAAAAAGAAGAAGGATAAACATCCTTATGCCACTATTATTTGTTATTACAATCATAGTATTCCCTGTCAAGCTCTGTTTCAGAATTGTTTCCAGTCATTTGAAGAGTGGTATCTTATTGATATAATCAAAAATATAATGACATAACAGTGAAGACCCAATCCACCATTTGAATTTTACTTGAAACATAGTGAACTATCTAGGTAATACCTGCCTGAGTCTGTGGAGCTCAAAAATGAAGAAGGATATTATCCAATCCTTAGCAATTAGCCTTTCTTTTGCCTAAAAGAGGTTGCATTCAAGTATACAAGGTATAATATCATCATTAGGTAAGTGTTGCAAGAAAAAGTGCTAACAAATTGGTGACCCTACTGGGCAAGTAAGATGCAGAATCTTGTTGAAGAAATCAAAATCCCTTGTGTTGTTTTTAAAAAAGGTTAAATTAGAATCAGTTGAGTTTGCCCATCTGAGTACGCCAACAAATTGGCGAATCTACTGGGGAGAAATAAAAAGATAGCAAGTTTAAGATGTTCAATTCCTTACTTTGCTCAATCAACCCAGATTCTGGTCATAGAGTCATGTGTTACAAAAAAAAGAAAAGATATATTCCTTATGATGTACAAAGGGAGTCAAGTTATTCTGTTGTTTGTTGCAAAGTGTCTGGAAGTTTTTAGTTTGTTCAAGATAGTATCAAAAGAATCTCACTATTGGTGAGTGGCAACTCTGAGCTCTGATTTGCACCAGTGTGCACATTGAAGAAAGATTACAAAAAAGGTGGACTTGCAGTGACAGTGACAACATATTTTCTACAAATTTTGAAGCTGATTTAAAGGTGTTTTCAAAGCACATGGTTTTGCAATAGTTCAAGTACATCCAGGTATTTCATAAATTTATAATAATTTTCCTTTTTAAGTGATTGTAGCACTAAAGAAAAAGGAATAAGGTGAAAAAAGAGGTTTACATATTTCAAGTTTTTACTTGCATATTTGCAAAATCTGAATGAGATATGTAATAAATGAGAGTGGTAGTTTGTAATCTTTTCAACTGCTAAGATGTCATATTCTTGTGATTGGAGGGGTAGTAATTTGTTTGGGGTAATCATTTTTGAAGGTATCCCTGGATACCCAAACCATATTCCATCAAGGGTTAGGGAATGTTTACCAAAGTTTACTGGTTGTGATCAACAGTCAGTTGAAGAACATTTAGAAAAATTTGCTGATTTGGTAGACAATCATAATATTTCACATGGTGATATATTGATAAACTTTTGTAATATCCTTAGTTGATGTTGCAAGAGACTGGTTTAGAGATTTACCTTATGGCTCAATAGAATCCATGGAAGCATTAGAGGCTTGTTTTACTAAAAGATTTAGTGATTTTGAGCAGCTTAGTGATATTGAGCAGCTTAGTGATATAGAGTAGTATGAGGATAAAGAGCACAGTGATGAGAAAGACATATCTAAATTAAAAGACCCAATATTAGAAGTTGATCTTATCAAAGCAGAGACAGATACGTTGAGGTGAAGGCTTCAAGAGAAGGTGATGTTACTTTTACAAGGACACATGAAGAGAGATGAAGATGAATCACCAAATGATTTTTTCATAAGATTCACTAATAAGCTACAAGGCTACGGTATCATTTTTTGTCCTCAGGAGTATGTATGGGTTGAGTTATTTGTTCAAATTTGTTTTCCCCATACATGCAATTTACCAATTTCTCAGAGGGCAGAATTTTTTCAGCAAGTTATAGAATGGATAGAGGGTTTAGAAGATGCTTCTTCTAAAGATGTATCTGATGTTGAGAATAATGATCTTGAATCTAAAAATTCTGAGATTATTGAAGATGCTGATGATAAATCTGATAGTGAATCTGAATTTAATGATATGCAAAGTGATAAAGACGAATATATATTTACTGGTGATGCAGAGTCTACTGCTGGTGAAGATATTGCTGACTATGATATTGATATAAAGCTTTATGAACAACAAGACAATGAGAAAGATATATGCAGCCAGCAAGATAACAGTTATGATGCAGACATAAGTGTTTGTAGTGAGATCATTATACAAGAAGATATGATTTCGGAGGCTTCACTACAAGACTCCAACAAAGAAGAAATTTGCAGCATCATGCAAGAAGACAGTAAGGAGATAAATGAAGAAGATGACTGTTGTTCCCTTCACAGTGAACAAATTACAAAGATTTTATCTTTTGAGTATCTTAGATATTCAGGAAATGGAAGCTTTGAAATTTCATGTCCAACACATATTGACTTTGACAAGGAAAATGAATCGCTACATTATGATTTTGACATATGTGATACTGTTTCTTCTTGCACTCCTTCTTCATTAGGCTACAATAAAATTCAGTTTGATTTATCAGATGATGAGGTTTTCAGTGTGGTTTCAGATTCAGCAGATGTGGAAATTCCAAGTATTGAAGTGAGTACTGATTTAGAGAATAGTGCAGATTTTGAATCTTGTCTTGATTCTAAGTCTTCCTTTGAACTATTTAATGATGGTCAATCAGTGGCTCAAGTTTCAAAGGAAAAAATTAAATGTGCTGGTATTTTCCCTCCCACCCACCACTTTTCTTTGAGTTTGTTTGATGATGTTAAGCTGCAAGGTGCTCCTATTTTTGATGAAAAGGTTATTGCTCCATGTCCTATGTTTGATCATATCCAAGGTGATAAGTCTTCTCTAATTTTGCATGATATGCAAATGATGGATGTGAATGAATTTAATGATGCCTGCCCAAACAATATGACAGAGATTGAGTATCCCCCTTTTCAGTTGAATGGTGAGTTTTTAAGTTATGGTTTACAGTTTAAAGATGATAAAAGTCACAAATATCAAAGTATGTTCTTATCTAATGAATGTGACACATATATGCCACAAACTTTTCATGATGACAATTTGCCTAATGTTTATAGAAGTTCATATGAAGAATATGTAGATTTGTTGTCATATGATGAGTTGATACATGATGACTGTAGATTGAATCAGGAAGTTAAGAGTGGCACTGTTATCATATTTTTGAAACATGGGGCAGCGAGCTTTGTGTTTGACACAGGTAAGAATTAATCTCAGTTTTGGGGCTTTGGGCCTTTTGTAGATAATGTACATATTGTACAGTTGCTTTCCCTTTCAGTTGTGTAATTACTTTCAGTTTGGGTTTCCCCGTTTTTGAGAAGAGAGAAAAGTTTTGAGAGTTGAACGTTGAAAAGAGGAAAGAGAAAAGGTAAAATCTCATTTTGATGTTTTGGGGTGGTCTGCTACTCCAGAGATCTGTGGTTCTCGGTATAACTTGCATTTAACCATCCTTAGTAAGAGCCACTATTGGTACTCCTAAATTTGGAACAAATTTGGAGTGACCATGTTAAATTTTCAGATAAGCAAAGTAAGTACCCTTGAAAATTTTGTGTGAGAAGGCTTAACTAGAATGCTTGTAAAAGATACCTGAATGATTTTCATGAGGTACAAATTGGGAAAAGGATTCAATGCCTTTCATTTGACATATGCAGTGGGTCCCAGCTCCTGATTTACAATTCAGACATGTTTAGGGAGTAGTCATTTTGAGGTGGTCACCGAAATCTGCATTTTGCTAAAGTGTCATTTTGCTGTCTGGAGCCTACTTTGCTTCTGAATATCTTGCACCCTATTGAGTTTCATAAGCCATCACTTTGGGAATGTTTAACATGCATATCAAAGAGCTTATATTTTAAATCTTAGGTCATTATCAATCCATTTGATAGGTTTTCATACTTCCCAAAGTTGGTTGCTCAGAACTGTTTGCATTTTTGTTCTGCCTAGAAATCTGAATAGCCCAGTTTGACAGATTATAACTTTTGACCAGTTGATTCAATTGAGAAAGTACCTTTGGTACTGTGTTCCAGTGGTTACGCAATCCAATATTTCTAGTTTTTAGATCCCTATGAAATCAGATGACAAGTTTTCTAGAACCATTCCATTGGTGAATAATTCTGATTTCCTGAGTTTTGAAGTACATAATTGCTAAGTTGTCCACTTTGAGGTCTTGAAATTCACTACCCGAGTGAAAATTTTGGATAATTGAGTTGTCCCTCATATTGTAAACATAGGAGTGCACCTATTTGAATATTTACAAATTCCTACCAATCCATTTATTCACTTTGCCAAAGCCTTTCCATTTCCAATTTCTTAAAATTTCACTGAAAATGTTGAATTCAGAATTAAGTGGCATACTTTGTGGTTTCCCTATTTGCACACGGTTTGAGGTCAGACATAATTGAAATTTGATCTGTATTGTAGACCTAGGAATGAACTCATCTAAATATTCCCAAACTTTGACCAATCCGGTTGATTACTTCTCCATGCTAATTCCAGATTCAGTTTCTACTTTTTCACTGTGTTAAAAATCAGAAAAGTGTCTGGATGCTAATTTTGCGGATTGGTATCAATTCAATAGTTTGTTTTCAGAGGAAGAAAATAGAGATTTCATATTCTACATATGACATTCAATCAGGCTCCAGAGGTTGAAATTTTGAAAGATCTTTTTGATCAGTTTGCAAGTTCAGTTCCAAAGGTGTTTGTTCAGTTTGCAGTGCAAAACAGAATTAAGTTTTCAGAATGGCCATTTTGCAAGAATAATAACTTTCTGTCTGAATTTTATTTTGAAGATCCAGTTGTGGGACCATCCTCATTGAATATGAATCTACTTTTGGACCTAATGATGAAATTTTAGAGCTTGTTTCAATGATTTTGCAGTGGTCGATTTGAAGGAGATTTATGTTGTTTCAACATTGAAACCTACACAAGTTTTCTGAAAGGCTAAGTTTACACTATTATATCTTGTGCCTGAGGATGAATCTAGTGAAGCTCTTTCCTCATGTGTATTTAGTGGTAATCAAAGAATCTCTTTGTTGAATGCCAGAGTCAGATTACTTGTTGCAGTGAATTTTTGAGGCCAGTTCGAAAGGCCAATTGCCATAATTGTGGTCGATCTGCGTAAGTGCTAAAATGATTATAAGGGCCACCGATTTGTACTTAATGTTTGAAATTTAAAATATGGAAGTATAGAAAAGAGACAACATTGCAAGAGGGTTTTCAAATGATGCGAAGTGACGATCATTCCAATCCATTTGGATATCTTATATTCAACATTATGTCGAAAGATCCACATTGCTAGAGTTATATTTTAATGCCAGTTGCATTCTCATGGGGATAGCTTGCAACTACAAAGTCAGAGAACATTCTAGGTTTTTTCTATGTTCTAAATGGATGACCACATCATATGTGTATCCATTAATGCATGAAAAAAGGGAATACGGCCAATATACATAGCAATTTCAAAATTGATCGGAAGCCTACTCGATTGATCAAGCACAACATTTGGTGGTTAAGACAACACTAAAATAGAAACATTGATAGACTGCGTAGCATTATGGAGAGATGGTTGTGCATTACCCAGTAAATAGGAAGCACAACAATAAAAGTAGGATGTTGAAGCTAATATTGAGTAAACATCAAAAACATTAAAATGAATGCAAACGTTGGAGAGCATGTAGGTAGAAGTCCATGCTGAAGTTAGACAGAGGTTGTGTAATATTTGAATGGAAATTTATAATGCCAAACACCATGTAACCATGTGCAGCATGTCAAGAAGGGAATATGCGATGATTTTGATTCTATTAAACCTCTGTTTGATGCAGGATTTGAAACAGACATTTTAAAAAATCTGCATTGCCAGCAGCTTGCGCATCATTTTTAGAGGGCAATGAAAACATCTTAATACAAGAGACCAATACCTTGAAGGTCAGCGTAGACCATTGGTGGTTTTCTTTTTCTTTAAAATCAAGCATTTCATATTAGATGCAATGCATTGAAATACAGAGTAAACCACGCCAAAACCATGATGGTGAAGGATTTTTTTGAAGTTTTAAAGTGAAAATTGCATAAATAAATCCATAACAAGTGGTGCCATGACCTCTGGAGGACATTGGTGACCCTCATTTGAAATAAAGAAATGTAGTTAGTGAGCAGCATCAGCCGAGAGGTTGTTTAGAAACTCAAAAACTAGAAAATAGTGCAAATGAAATGTCCCACATTCACTCTGTGGTGGCCATTTTTGATCTTTATATACTAAAACGCATTCTCTATTAGTATGTAAGAGAGCCCAGAGGCTCTTGGTGAGCTCTTGAGGGCTGGAGGTCAAAATGCATGGGCAAACCATAGTCTTTTAAGCCAAATTTGAAAATGGCTTTAAAATTCTCAAAACCCATTATCCCACATTGTTCCCACAAGTGAAATCTGAGATGTTTATATGCCAAGATGCAAATATATGAATTTGAAGAAAGGTGAGGAGGCTATCCACGTGCGCACCCAGTCATCTGACCAACTCAGTTTCTATGCCCAAAATTGGAGGAAAACAAATTTTGGCGAAAGCAACACGTGGCATCTAGTCACACAGTCGTGAGAGGATCCAGTCGCTCAGTTGAGAGAAAAATTGCAAGTCACCTCCTGAAATCTGAGACTTGGTGACTGACCGCTAGCGCTTAGTCACACAGTCAGGAGATGGAGAGGATAAACCATCGAGACTTGGCGACTGATCGCTAGCGATTAGTCACAAAGTAGCCAGATCCTGGAGATGACTGTCGCGATGAGGAGGTAGCCGCTGGTCACATGGTCGCCAGATAGAAATAATCCGTCGGATGCTTGTCGCGAGGTCGCCCAGGGTTGATAATTGAGTTGAGATTTGCTCATGAATTAGAGATTAAGGTTGGTCGCATGGTCACTGGATTTAACTTTGGTTAGTAAAAATACTCAGAGACTCAGAGATAAAGGAAGAAGGCTAATCGGGGTTAAAGGCACAATTAGGACCAGTTTATGACAGCGAATCAGCATGTGACACATGTCAAAATCTGGTAAGTCTGGGCATATTAGGGTAAAATGAAGATTTTCAAAGATAGAAAATGCATAAATTTCAAAGATTAAGAGGATTTGAAATGTATTCTTTTGCATATTCTGTAAAATGTTTTATTTTAAAGTTTGACAAGGCTTTCTCGAAGGGTTTCTCAAAGGATAAATCAGATTTTCTTAGGCAAAGAAAGGTCTGATTTTGAAGGGGTGAACAAAGTCAGATTTGCACAAGGGGATAAGACAAAATGCACATATATTTTATTTGCAAAATCAGATTGTTAGAGCTTTCTGGGAGGTTTTGTGAGCAAATATCTTCTCAGATTTCAAAGATATTTTGCAAGTAAAATCATATTTGAAAGACTTTTCAGTGGAAGAATGATGGATATTTGCAAGGGATAAAATCAAATTTTGAAAAGACAGATGGAGTCAGATATTTTTTAAAAGAGGGAATGGATGAAAATCAAATTTGGGAGAAGGACAGGTGTTTGCCAAATAGAGTTTTTAGGGTTTTTCCTTCTTCTATATCTTCTCTTCTCTTTTCTGTTTTGAAGGTTTTGCTTTCAGGTTCCTATTTTGGTTCCTGTGGAGGTTCCTGGTCTTGTTCTTGTTCCTGTATTTTCTTGGTTCAGTACAAGTTACCATTGGTTTGGAGATTTTATTTGTAAAGCATACTTATTTTTCATGCTTAGTCCTTGAGTTTAAACTCGTAAAAAGAAGAAGGATAAACATCCTTATGCCACTATTATTTGTTATTACAGTCATAGTATTCCCTGTCAAGCTCTATTTCAAAATTGTTTCCAGTCATTTGAAGAGTGGTATCTTATTGATATAATCAGAAATATAATGACATAATAGTGAAGACCCAATCCACTATTTGAAGTTTACTTGAAACACAGTGAACTATCTAGGTAATACCTACCCGAGTCTATGGAGCTCAAAAATGAAGAAGGATATTGTCCAATCCTTAGCAATTAGCCTTTCTCTTGCCTAAAAGAGGTTGCATTCAAGTATACAAGGTATATCATCATTATTAGGTAAGTGTTGCAAGAAAAAGTGCTAACACTCCCTAAAATAAATACTCAAAAGAAACTACAACAATTCAAAATTCAAAATCCATGGTGGAATGAAGCATTACATTTATGTTTTTCAGTATAAATGTAGAGAAAGCAATATCCGATGAATTTTAACTTGTTGACTTCACATTGCAACCTTCATACCAAAATCATTTAAGAAAAAAAGGTAGATTGGACACATCTCCAGTTCTTTAAATTTAAACTCATCTGCAACAGAAACCAAGTTGCCTTTGAGGGAGTCGTTATTACTAAGCATCTTAAGATGATACTGTAAGATAACCACTCTCTTACTCTCATATTTATATATGTAAACATATATATATATATATATATATATATATAT
>MU224199.1:1468306-1481927 GCA_018584345.1 Thuja plicata
TACTACTCCAGCTCGAGCGCGCTTAACTATGGAGTTTCCTCCATGGTTAAACCCACTCTACTTGCATCCTCATTTGCAAAACCTTCACCAAGTGTTGTGCCTTATGAACCATTCATTAGAAAGCCCCATAAGCTCATCAATTGATAAGTAGGAGATATTTTTCCACAGCAAGTCAAATTGTGATATTGCTATCAGGATTCAACTGTGTAGTTTTTGAGTCAAACTCATTGACCCATAATTCATGAGTAGTGGTTCATAAGGCACAACACTTGGTGAAGGTTTTGCAAATGAGGATGCAAGTAGAGTGGGTTTAACCATGGAGGAAACTCCATAGTTAAGCGTGCTCGAGCTGGAGTAGTACTGGGATGGGTGACCTCCCGGGAAGTCCCGATGCTTCACCTCTGTGAGCATCACCTAGATCCAATGAGTGCTAAGTGTTCCATTCAATCTCATGAGAGATGGGTTCATGAGAACCACTACTCATGAATTATGGGTCAATGAGTTTGACTTCAAAGAACCAAAGAGATAAAGGTTATGTTATCAGTAATGCATAAAACTGTAGTATACACCAAGTGACAACAAACATCAATAGATAGTTCACACCAACAGATAGAGAACCCCAAGAAGAGTCATAGTGATACCCAAGAAAGAAACCCAATAAATAATTACCGAGAAGAACCTAAGTGATACCCAAGAAGAACTGAAAGTCACAGTGTTGTTCGATGGACAGACAACCCCGACGGATAGTGATGCCCAAGGACAACTGAAGTCAAGACTGAGAAAACAAGGAGTTAAACACCGATCAAAAATGAAGTTCAAAAATGACAAAAGACTTAGCTAGCAGGAGCTAAATATAGAGTTAACTGATTGATTACATTATTTTTCATCAACCAGTTAAAAGCTAAAGATAAGCCAGAGATTAAAACTAGTTTTACTCCAATTTTCAAGGAGAAATCTACGGGATCAAACTAAAGCATGCTTTAAAGCAAGAATGGCGAGATTTGCAGATCATGTGAAGAAAAAGAAAGACAAGGACTTAGAAATGGTGAAAATCATGTCTATAAAAGAGACAAGATAATTCATTATGAATTGGGGGAGAATAAGAGAGGATGTTGAAGAGAATACTTATGAAGATAAGAAGTCTTCATACAGTCCTGATCAAACAAGCTGAAGAATAGAGCTAAGATTTCTTTGGACATAGAGCAACAAAGAATGACAGCATCACCGAACAGAAAGAAGTGGAGCAAAGGAAAAGAAAAGAAACATTGATCAGAAAGGTATTATGAGTTTACAATAGATCTGAACATCTGCAAGATTAAATTTGTATTTATGAACAAATCATATACTGTTTCAGTTTAACCATTGATTCTGAAAATCTCTTAACAGAGTGGAATTTAACTATCCTTTTATATATTGAGATACATCCCAAGGAGTATCAAAAGGTTTCTCATGAAGATAGCATAGTGAAATGTCACATATCAACTGACAAACTATTCTATTTAAATCCTCTAACAAGGTCGCACTTAACAGTATGTTTGTAACCTTTAATAGGGTTGGCTCGTCATCGAGCTCACTTTAGAAGAGTGAAAATTTTGGGTTACTGGTCCCAAGTGATTTTTTCCCTAACAGGGTTTCTACATTAAAAATTCATGTGTCAAATGTGTATATAGTTCATTGCTTTGATATTTTTCTTTACACATTACTAAAACAGGATTGATCGATAAACACTAAGTTATTTACTATATTTCGGTAAAGGCTAGACTACTATTCAGTAAAGCTTAAGAAAAGGGATAAACAGTGAACTCCAAGTAGTAGTTATTTGATAAGAATATTTAATGGTATACATCTTGTAGAACTAAAGATAACTAGAGGTTTATATTTGTGATAAAAAAATTTGGGTTGATTTATTTGATTTATTTTTGAGGCCACTGATTCACACCCCCCCCCCCCATCAGTTATTCTAACATTTGGTATCAGAGCTTGTGTGCTTAGAAGGAGGGTTTCAAGACCTAAGCTAAAGATCACAGTATGAGAAAAAGGGATGTACCTAAGATGAAAAAGATAAATTTGCATCATGGAAAAGTAGGATAAGACTCCACCTATTAGGTATTGGAAATGATGTTTCTCAATACTTGGATACTGAATATGTAATTCCTACTACACCTCACACACTTGATCAATTGAGAGAAAAGCATGAACACAACTCTATGATGATAGAAATTTCTTCCTCACTCTCTGATGCTAAATTTGAAGATGTCAAAACATGCACCACTTCAAAGAAAATGTGGGACAAATTGAAGCTAGTACATGAAGGAGATGCAAATGTGCTAAGAGCTAACGAAAAAATCCTAAGAGGAAGGTTTGATGACCTAAGAATGAAAGGAGAAAAAATCATTCAGTATAGCTACAAAATCAAAGAGGTATTCAATGCTATTGTGGAGTAGGAGGTGTACTTGAAGAAGAAATAGTGGTAAGTAAAATCCTAAGAACCTTACTATCTATTTATTGTATTAGAGTATCTGTTATACAAGAAATGAGAGCAGTAGAAAATAACAATGTCACTCTAGATAGTTTGGTTGGTAGACTTATTTCATTTGAGATGAATAACTTTGACAACTGTGTCTTACCATCTATTGAGTCTGCATTCAAATCATCTTTGAAAATAAGTAAGTCAAGTCATAAACACACTATAAGAAATGATAGTGAAAGTGATAGTGATGACCAAGAACGTGATGAGATTGAAGCACTAATGGCTAGAAGGTTGCAAAGAGGCAAAGGTAGATACAAAGGTAAATTACCATCGGTATGTTTTAATTGTAAAGATATTGGACACTTTTCTGCTAGATGTCCTAAAAAAAGAAAAGAAGACAAAAATAGTGACAGATCATATGAAAATAAGTTTGACAGAGGTGATGACAAAGATTACCAAAGCAAGTGAAAGTATGAAAGAAGAGAGAATCAAGACTACAACGACAAAGGGAAGAAAGATTGTTACCTGGCTGAGAACAAAGATAAGAATACTGACACCAAATATGATGAAGATATTTGGGTGGTATTTGTTTCTATGAAGGATGATTCAAACGAAGAGGAAAGTTATGTTGAAACTTCATTCATATCTAAGGTTAGTAAGAATTATTTTTGGATTATTGATAGTGGTTGTACTCACCACATGACTAGAGATAAGGAAAAGTTTGAAGCTTTTGAATATTAGAATGGTGGATAAGTAAGAATGGGTAATGACTCACCTTGTCTTTTTGAAGGTAAAGGAACCATAATGTTGAATAATTTGATCAGATGTGAAAATGCATATTGGGTAAAAGGGCTTACTAGTAATCTATTGAGTATTTAATAGCTGGATAACACAAGTCACTGAGACACATTTGAGAAAAAAAAGCAAAGATCTTTAATGAAACAAGAAGGTTGATCAGAGCTTGTGAATAGACAAAAGGTAACCTATCCTATCTTGATGATATTAACACCACTTGTTTAATGGCTAGAAATGAAGACATTGTTGGAGATTTGCTTCTGTGCAAATAGTTGACTGTATTTTTGTCATTGATGACAACATATAGTATACACCAGTGAACTGTATTCACTTTTCAGTATGGATAGTTGGAAGCCTTGCATGGTTGTTTTTATGTTTGAGACATAGTTACTATACCATGTACATACATGCAGATTCAGATGTTCAGTAACAGTTGAGTTATGTTACTCTGTTTACCAGACACAGTTTCAGAAGATTGTTTTTAGAAAGCTGACAGTAATTTTATTTATTATTTAGTTGCATCTATCTATGGGATATGTATGTTTAGATTCATGTTTAGTTATGAGTCTAATTTAATTAACCAAAGGCGCTAGTCATGTTTCATCTGAAACATGATGTTTGGGTAATTTTGGTGGAGCCAACTATGTGAAGTGATGCGTCTATTTAGTTTAAGTTGTGCGGTTCTAATTATGTTGTGTGCTTGGTTTGGTCGACTAAAGAAGCATTGAAGGGATTCCTAAAGCCGACAAAAATCATATCTTTTTGAGAAGATACTTATAGTAGATCATTTGAAGATCACCAAGTGTGAATGATAAGAAAAGAGAAAGAAAAAGGACATAACAGAATGTTGATTGTTTTGGGACAGTAAAGCCATTTCATTCATCAAATAAAGATCTATGTGAAGAAGCAGAGAGTATACACAATTCATTAGAACTGATCAAGATAGCAGATCTACTCAAATAGTTCATTATCAGATATAGTTTATATCTATTTTACTGAAGGTTGTAGCCTTCATCATATTAGCAGTGAGCTTTTGGACAATGAGTCCTCACCCCTAACAGGGTTATTTGTAAAAGACTCCTAAAAGGGTCCGACCCTTAACCAGGTCACTATACTTATTGCATTGTAAATAACAACTCCTAACATGGTTGTAAGATCTTCTAACAGGGATTATTATACTCAAGTACAGTTCTTTGTGGGTGCTAATTCCCACTGGGGTTTTTACCTAGTTTGGTTTCCCCATAAACAAAATTATTGTGTTCTATTTTGTGTTATCTTAAATGTGTATGTTCTTATGATATTCTTTAATTAATTGGAGAAAATAATTTAACTTGCTGATAACTAATTCACCCCCCTCTCAGTTATCCCTTCAGACTATTCCAACAATTGGCATCATAGCCAAGTTCCTTGGAGAGAAAGCCTAACAAATTAAGGTAGATCAAATGGCGTACTTCAGGAAAGAGAGTCCTAAGTTTGATCGAGAGAATTATCTAGACTAGAAGGACAAAATGATAACACATCTTCAGTGCATTGGTTTTGAGATCTATGACATTGCTACTCATGAAATTGATGTTCCTACCTTGAAGGACCTTGCAGAAGAAGATTCTACTAATAAAAAAAAGGAAGTACTCACCCAAAATGCAATTGCCAAAGAAGCCCTAATTAGTGCCCTATCTGATAGTGAATTTTTTGAGATCAAGAAGGCAGACAAAGCACATTCAATTTGGAAATACCTAAAAGACATGTTTGAAGGAGACATCCAAGCCAAGAATGTGCGCAAAAAGACATGGAAGAAAAGATACAACAATTTAGAGATGCTACCTAAAGAAAACATCAGAGCTTACAACCAGAGGATTAATGAAGTAGTCTCAGGAATCAGGAACAATGGTGGAAAAATTTCAGAGGATGATATAATGGAAAAATTAATGACCACATTGACAGCATATTATGAAAGAAAGATAAACATCTTGGATGAAACCATGCAATTCTCAAAGGACTTCAAAAGAGAAACCTTGATTAGCAAAATATCAACATTTGAGATATCAATATTGAAGACAGAACCCAAAATGGAAACAACTTTCAAAGCCTCAGTCCATGGCAAGAAATCCTTGAGCATCTCTAGTAATAATGAGAAAGAAGAAGTTGATATAGAACTAGAAGAAATCATATGATTGCTGAGAAGGAAAGGAAAGGTAAAGGAAAATATGAAGGATATCTACCATTCAAATGTTTCTCATGCTACAAAGTTGGCCACTTTGCATCCAAATGTCCTACAAGAGTCAAGAAGTATAGATTAGATTAAAAACCCAAATATACTAAGGAATGCTATCATGTTGAAGATGGTGTAACTGATGATGATTCAGGAGAAGATGAAATTGGATTCATTGCAATTAAAGATAATGAAAAAATGATTGAAACAATAGAAATTGAAGATGAAAAGAAAGCACAAGAATTGGCCTTAGTTTCACAAGAAGACATCAAAACAGACTGGATCATAGACACCGAGTGTTCACATCACATGATAGGTGACAAAGATAAATTTGTACATCTAGACAAGTAAAAAGGTGGCATGGTTAGATTTGGAGATAACACTACCAAACCTATCATAGGTAGAGGATCTATCACCTTAGATGGAAAGAACAAGACAAATGATGTTCTTTATCTTGATGGTTTGCATCATAACTTACTAATTGTTGGACAATTGTTAGATAAATGATATCAGTTAGAATTCAAAAACAAAAAATGCATTATTAACAACAAAGAAGGAGACATGATTGCATCAAGCTCAAAGACCAAAGGTAATGTTTTTCAGCTTAACTCAGAAATAAATTGTTTTTTTGCAAAAGTGGATGACAGTTGGCTTTGGCACAAAAGACTTTGTCATATCAATTTTGACAACATAGCAAAGATAAGTAATGTTAAGGTAGTAAGAGACCTTCGTAGTATTGCAAGACCAGTTGATACTATGTGCAGGGAATGTGTGATGGGAAAGCATGTGAGGACCTCATTCAGAATCAAAGAGAACTCTGTAGAGAACAAACTTGATCTAATACATATAGACTTATGTGGACCTACTCAAACAAGATAATACTATGGTGAAAGGTATTTCATTTTGTTTGTTGATGATTTCTCCACGATGATGTGGGTTGAATTCTTAAAAGATAAATCTTAAGCTTTTGAGAAGTTCAAGATATTCATATCTAAAGTTTAAAATGAGTCTGGATTAAAGATAAAGTGTCTAAGATCTGATAGAGGAGGAGAATTCCCCTCTGACAAGTTTCTTGAGTACTGCGAAGAACATGGGATCAAAAGATAACTAAGTGCACCCAGAACCCCTATACAAAATGGAATTGTATAAATGAGGAACAAGGTAATACTCGACATAGCGCGCACTATCATGATTGAAGGAAAAATTGCACACACCTATTGGAGAGATGCAGTCAATACAACTATTTATACTATCAACAGAATTCAACTAAGACCAGGTGCAGATAAAACACCTTATGAATTTTAGTTTGGTAATGTTACTATAATAAAATAATTTAGAATCTTTGGAAGCAAGTAATACATCAAGAGAGATGATCATGTTAGAAAATTAGATGCTAGAAGCAATGAACCTGTATTTTTCTTGGTTACTCTACTAAGAGTAAAGCTTATAGATGTTTCAATTTAAGGTTAAAGAAAATCATTGAGAGTGCACATGTGATGATTGATGAGAAGTACATGATTCAAGAGAGATATTTTGAATATGCACCTATGATTGAAGATGAACCCAGACCTATCAATAAAGATATAGTTATTAAAGAAATGTTTGACTGTATTGATGTATCATGCAATAACCCTGAAACAAGTCGAGAAGAATCATAGATTACATATGAGAGTGTCACACCTAAAATCTCAAAATACACATCTAAATACCACTCTAAAGAAGATATCATTGGAGATCAGAGCAGTAAAGACTTGACAAGATCCAGAGCAAAAGGCTCAACCATTGATGAAGAGGTATGCTTACTTTCATAGATTGAACCCTTAAGTGTTGAAGATGCGTGCAATGATTCAGATTGGAAAAGTGAAATGCAAGAAGAATTAGATCAAATAATGAAGAATGACACATGGGAATTGGTCCCTAGACCTTGTGACAAGAACATGATTGGAACTAAGTGGATATTCAGAAAAAAAAATGAATGAAGATGGGACAGTGATAAGAAATAAAGAAAGATTGGTATGTAAAGGATATGTGCAAAGAGAAGGAATTGACTATTCTGATACATTTTCCCTTGTGAGAAAACTGGAAGCTATAAAGTTATTTTTAGCCTATGCAACATTCAAAAACTTCAAAGTATATTAGATGGATGTCAAATCAGCTTTCCTGAATGGTGACCTGAAGGTAGAAGTCTACATAGATCAGCCTGAAGGATTCAAACTTTTAGACAAACTAGACATGGTATGCATACTGAAGAAGCCCTCTATGGACTTAAACAGGCCCCAAGAGCTTGGTATGAGAGACTTAATGGCTACTTAAAAAAGATTGGATAAAAAAAGGGAGCAGTAGATTGCAACCTATTCACCAAAGATACACCAGAAGGTTTACTACTTGTTGCTATATTTGTTGATGACATTATTTTTGGAGGTAATGACAAGCTTAGTGTAGAATTTTCAAAAGAGATGCAGAGTGAATTTGAAATGAGCATGATTGAACCTACAAAATACTTTTTGGGATTAAATGTAAAGCAAACAGACAGAGGTATATTCATAAATTAGTCTAAATATTTGAAGGAGATATTAAAAACTTTCAAGATGGAAGATTGCAAGCCAATAAGCACCCCCATGATAACAAGAAGAAAAATTTCTAAAGATGATGATTCTACAGCAATTGACAAGACACTATACAAGTCTATGATTGGAAAACTCATATATCTCACTCAATCTAGACCTAATATTTCTAATGCAGTTGGCATTGTTGGAAGATTTGCAGCTGAACCTAAAAAAAATCACTTAATGGCAATAAAAACAATATTCAGATACTTAAAGGGAACTATAGAATATGGTTTATGGTATCCTAACTCAGAGAATGTACAACTTCATGTGTATACTGATGTTGATTGGGCAGGTTGTGTTGATGATAGAAAGAGTACCTCAGGAGGAACAGTATTCCTTAGAGATAGATTGGTCACTTGGACAAGCAAGAAGCAGAATTGCATTTCTCAGTCAACAGCTGAGGTAGAATATGTAGCAGCAGCATTGAATTGTTCTACAATTATTTGGATCAAACAGATGATAAAAGGCTTTGGAATTTAGATTGATTATCCTATTTTTATTCATTGTGATAACACTAGCACTATCAATATGTCAAAGAACCCTATGATGCACGCAAAGACAAAACACATTGAAAAAAAATATCATTTTCTAAGAGAAAAAGTTGCAGACAAAGAAGTAAAGCTGGATTATGTAAGCACTAAAGAACAGTTAGAAGATATTTTTACAAAGCCTTTATCAAAAGATACTTTTGAGTATCTCAGGGAGAAGCTGAGATTAATTCCCTTTCCTAAGTCTGATTAGAATTTGTAGCAAGAGCATCAGTCCTTGGTGACTAATGAATGGTTGACCACTCTACTTCTGGAGTAATACCTGTGCTTAATGGTATTTGGCACCCTTTGCCATTGATGTCAAAGGGGGAGTATATAGTAAGGGGGAGTATATACTCTAGGGGAGTATATAGTCATGAAAATAAAAACACAGTCAAAGGAGATGTAGCAGTGAAGAGGAACCTTTGATGAGGATATTGAGAAGATTGTAAAAAGGAGGATACTTTGGGTTGATGGTATTTTTCATATCATATGTTGCCATCAATGTCAAAGGGGGAGATTGTTGGAGATCCTCTTCTGTGCAAATAGTTGACTATATGTTTGTCATTGATGACAACATATAGTATACAACAGTGAACTATATTCAATTTTCAGTATGGATATGTGGAAGCCTTGCGTGGTTGTTTTTATATTTCATACATAGTTACTATACCATTTACATACACACAGATTCAGATGTTTAGTAACAGTTGAGTTATGTTACTCTGTTTACCAGACATAGTTTCAAAAGATTGTTTTCAGAAAGCCGATATAATTTTATTAATTCTTCTATTGCGTCTATCTATGGGATATGCATGATCAGATTCATGTTTAGTTATGATTATAAGTTAATTAACCAAAGGCGCTAATCATGTTTCATCTGAAGCATGACGTTTGGGTAGTTTTGGTGGATCGAACTATGTGAAGTGATGTGTCTATTCAATTTAAGTTGCATGGTTCTAATTATGTTACGTGCTTGGTTTGGCCGACTAAAGAAGCATTAGAGGGATTCCTAAAGCCGACAAAGATCATATATTTTGGAGAAGATACTTATAGTAGATAATTTGAAGATCACCAAGTGTGAATGATAAGAAAAGAGACAAAAAAAGGATAGTATAGAATGCTGATTATTTTGGGATAGTAAAGCCATTTCATTCATCAGATAAAGATCTATGTGAAGAAGCAGAGAGTATACACAATTCATTGGAACTGATCAAGATAGCAGGTCTACTCAAACAGTTCATTATCAGATGTAGTGTATATCTGTTTTACTGAAGGTTGTAGCCTTCATCATATTAGCAGTGAGATTTTGGACAGTGAGTCCTCACCCCTAAATGGGGTTATTTGTAAAAGACTCCTAATAGAGTCCGACCCTTAACCAAGTCACTATACTTATTGCATTGTAAAGAAAAACTCCTAACAGGGTTGTAAGATCTTCTAATAGGGATTATTATACTCAAGTACAGTTCTTTGTGGGTGCTAATTCTCACTGGGGTTTTTACCTAGTTTGGTTTCCCCATAACCAAAATTGTGGTGTTCTATTTTGTGTTATCTTAAATGTGTATGCGCTTATGATATTCTATAATTAACTAGAGAAAACTATTTAACTTGATAATAACTAATTCACCCCCCCCACCTCTCACTTATCCCTTGGGACTATTCCAACAAACATATGGTTGTGGCATAAAAGGTTATGTCATGTAAATTTTGACAACATGATTAGGATAAGCAATAAAAGGAAAGTAAGAGGCTTACCGATCATGCCAAAGACTGACCATGTCATGTGTAAGAATTGTCAAATAGGTAAAATGACAAAGTCTAGTTTCAAGAGAAAAAACTACACATCTAATGCCATTCTAGAATTAGTCCATACTGATCTTTGTGGACCAATGAGAAAAAAGAGTTACTATTGTGATAGATACTTTATTCTCTCTGTTGATGATTATTCTAGAATGATGACATTTATGTTCTTAAAAGAGAAATCAGAAAAATTCAAGATGTTTAAATGGTATAAAGATATTGTAGAAAAACAAAGTGGTAAGGAAATGAAATGCTTAAGATCAGATAGAGGAGGAGAATTTATTTCTGATGAATTCACTAACTTTTGTAATGATCATGGGATTCAAAGAAAGTTTTATGCACCGAGAACACCACAACAAAATGGGATTGTTGAAAGAAGGAACAAATCCATTGTTGATTGTGCCAAGACGCTGATGATTGAGAAAGGCATCAACCAAACATTCTGGAGAGAAGCTATCAGTATTGCTGTCTACAAATTGAACAGAGTTCAATTGAATAAAGACACCAATAAGAAACCTTATGAGCTATGGTATGGATACACACCCAATGTAAGTTACTTCAAAATTTTAGGAAGTCAATTTTATATTTTGAAAGATGATAGAAATGGAAAGCTTGACTCCAAAGGTGAAGAAGAAATATTTTTAGAGTATTCTACCAAAAGAAAGGCTTATAAATGTCTTATCAAATCCTCAAACAAAATAATTGAAAGTGCAAATGTCAAAATAGATGAATTTGCTGAGAAAAATGATGACAAAAGAAGAAAGGAACCAAAAGACTACAACAGGTTTGTATATAGTGAAAAACCTAATAATCTACCTAGTAAATAGTGTATCTCTCTTGAGCGATAGAAAAATGCATTTGAGCATCAAGCTGCAAATACCAAAAATCAAGAAATTGCTCAAAATGATATCTCAAGCGATGAAGATCAAAATGAAGGTCAAGATGATGATCACAATGATGAACAAAGAGATTAACCAATAATTTCCAAGTATGCAAGAAGACATCATCCATAGAACCAAATCATAGGAGACAAAAAGGCTGGAATGAGAACAAGAAGCAATGTATCGCTCCCAAGCGACAAAACAATGCTTCCGAGCATCAGGCTGCAAATGCAAAAAATCAAGAAATTGCTCAAAATGATGTCCCGAGATATGGAGATCAAAATCAAGGTCAAGAAGATATCAAAATGATAAAGAAAGAGTTGAACCATTACTTTCTAAGTATGTTAGAAGACATCATCCATAGAACCAGATCATAGGAGACAAAAAGGTTGGAATCAGAATAAGAAGTAAGTCACTGAACACTAGATGTTTAATTTGTGATTTTGAGACTAAATCTGTTAATATTGCAGTTGAAAATGAATAATGGGTCAGTACTTTGAATGAAGAGATAGAAAAGATTGAAAAGAAAAAAACATGGACATTAGTACCTAGACCAAATGGCAAGAATGTCATTGGTACCAAATGGATATTAAAAAACAAGCTAAATGAGAATGGAGAAGTCACAAAGAACAAAGAAAGATTAGTATGAAAGGGGTATGCACAAGAAGATGGTATTGACTATGGAGAAACCTTTGTAACCATTTCTAGACTAGAAGGAGTTATAATTCTACTTTCTTATGCTGCATTCAAAGGATTCAAGGTATACCAAATCGATGTCAAATCTGCATTCCTGAATGGAATACTAGACAAAGAAGTATACATTGAACAACCATAAGGGTTTGTTAATCCTAACAAGAGAAACATGGTTTTTAGACTACACAAAGCCTTGTATGGATTAAAACAAGCACCAAGAGCATGGTATGAAAGACTTCACTCCTATCTCATAAGTATTGGATTTGTAAGAACAAGTGAAAATAGTAATTTGTATTTAAAAGAAGATACTGATGATAATATTTTGATTGCTGAAATATTTGTTGATGATATCATGTTTGGAGGGAATGATATGCTATGCAAATCATTTGCTAATGAAATGAGAAAAGAGTTTGAGATGTCAATGTTTGGGAAGATCAAGTTCTTTCTTGGTCTATGGATTATTCAATAGGATGTAGGCATCTATATCACACAATCCAAATACATCAAGGAAGTGCTAAAGATATATATTCAAGATGGAAGATTCCAAACTAGTTGGAACACCTATGGAAACCGGATGCAAGTTGACAAAGGAAGAGAGGTAAACTGAGGTAAATCAGGCCCTATATAGATCTATGATTGGAAAGCTTATGTATGTTGTTCATACTAGACCAGATATATCACATGCAATTGGAATAGTTGCAAGATTATCTGCTAATCCTATGGAATCACACATGGGTGTTGTCAAAATAATTCTAAGATATCTAAAGAATACCAAGGACTATGGATGTTGGTATAAAAGAGAAGGAAAATTTGAGCTTCAAGTCTATACAGATGCTGATTGGGATGGAAACTTAGATGACAGAAAGAGCACAACAAGAGAAGCATTCTTTATGGGTGATAGAATTGTCACATGGATAAGAAAAAAGCAACGATGCATCTCATAATCTACTGTAGAAGTAGAATATGTGGTTGTTGCTGCAAATTTATCTAACATTGCATGGCTAAAATAATTACTAGAAGGTATGAATATGAAAATTATTGAACCTGTGATTATCTATTGTGACAATACCAGTGCAATAAAAATATCAAAGAACCCTTTCATGCATGCTAAGACTAAGCATCTTGCTATAAAGTATCATTACTTAAGAGAACAAGTACAAGAGAAAGAGGTGATACTGGAATATGTTCAATCTAAGGAACAATTAGCAGACATATTCACAAAGACATTACCTAAAGCCACATTTGAGTACCTAAGAAAGAGACTAGGGGTTCAACCTGTGTTACTGGTCACTAAGCTGACTAGGAGGTGTAGATGTCCAAAATCGTCCTTATATTAATTTAATTAATATTCCCATAACATTATAATTAATTTTAATTAATTATATTTGTTATATTCTTCTATCTATTTAATTAAATTTATTTAATTAAATATGATTCACTTCCTTTAGTATTTGAATTTAATTTAAATACTATCCCTTTTAATGTATTAAATCTTATTTAATACATTACTCTCCATAAATCCCCTTTTAAATAAATTTTAAATTTATTTATTTCCCCACATTTCTAATATTCTTCTAAACCAAGATTAAATTTAATAAAACCTATTAATCCTACCTAGAAACCTACTCTATTCCTAC
>MU224199.1:1491534-1522294 GCA_018584345.1 Thuja plicata
CAAAACTCTATAAATAGAGGCTCTTGCCAAGAGCAAACCATCTCTTATTTTTGCATTGTTATCATGCCATTTTAGCTCTAGAGCATTTAGCATTTTTCATAGCAATACTAATTCTTAGTCCATGTTTCTTTCATTTTTCCATCTAGATATTACATGTTAGGATTAATGGAATGAACTTAGTTTGTTTTCATTAAATCTTGCATATCACTTTAGTATTAGCTTTGCATCATCATGATTGATGAAGATTTGAGACAAGTTCCTCATACTTTTTCTTGAGTTCTTCATTCTTTTAGTTGCATTTTTAGATCAATAGTGGGATTAAGTTATTATGTTGGGAGAGCACACCCACAATAATCTCTAAGAGCAAATCAACAAGGCATTGGGTGCCCTTGTTCAGCTCATCGGAGGTTGTGGTGAAAGTCTTTGTTTTGGATTTTTATTTTAAACATGCTAACTCTTTGAATCTTGTTTCTAATGGCTAATCTTGATGTTTGCATGTTTTAGTGTTGTCCCTTGTAGGTATACTTTTATCACATACAGGAGGCTGCATCATCCTACACATAATCAAAAGATCATTCATGTTGATGCAAGAAAAGAGATGGACTGTAAAGATACATCATTACACAAAAGGTATTTATCTACACCGAACACCAAAGCTATTGTATTGCTGATAGAGAGAAAATTCAAGGAGTATATTATAAAAAGGAGGAAGGATATAGTTTGGCATTTATATCAAAGGGAGAGAGTATACCCATATTAACCATATGAGAGATCTGTCATGATCATCCAAAGAGATGAGATGACTTAAGGGAGAGATTATATCCACATGAGAAATATCTATTGATGTGAAAGGAAATAGAGATATTCATCAAGGAGAGGAACAATCAAAGGGAGAGAAAACATTAGAGAAAGATTCAAAGAAACATTCATGTAAGGGAGAGAATATTCTTCAACAAAGGGAGAGACAGAATCATAATTTGCTACATATATCCAGTGAAGGGAATGAATAATAAAGAAAGTGCTCTGCAAGAAACAAATCTAAGCTAGAAGAGCTTACCGAGAGTCAGACATTTGTTTTGGTTATAAAAAAATAAGTTTGGTAGAGATTGATGAAACTACAACTAATATATTTCAT
Source organism: Thuja plicata (assembly GCA_018584345.1). NCBI lineage: Eukaryota > Viridiplantae > Streptophyta > Pinopsida > Cupressales > Cupressaceae > Thuja > Thuja plicata. The sequence goes on from MU224199.1 coordinate 1,492,670, forward strand.
ATTTTATTAGGAGGAATGTAGTATGTTGCCATCAATACCAAAGGGAGATTTTGATGAACTACAACTGATTGAATGTTTGAACATGTTAAGTTGATGATCATCGAGATGAAGAAAGTTAATGCAAGACATTAAACCAGTTAAAGTATTGTATTGTCATTGATGTCAACTTGATATAATCTCATTAGTTATATAAATATAGTCGAATAATTCAAAGAACCAAAGAGATAAAGGTTATGTTATGAGTAATGCATAAAATTTTAGTATACACCAAGTCACAACAAACATCGACGGGCAGTGCACATGGGCGGATAGAGAACCCCAAGAAGACTCACAGTGATACTCAAGAAAGAAACATGAGCAAGCATTACCAAGAAGAACCTAAGTGATACCTGAGTAGAACTGAAAGTCACAATGTTTCCCAATAGACATACAACCCCAGTGGACAATGATGTCTGAGGAAAACTGAAGTCAAGACCAAGCAACCAAGGAGTTAAACACCGATCAGAACTAAAGTTCATAAATGACAAAAGACTTAGCTGGCAAGAGCTAAATATGTTGTTAACTGATTTATTACATTATTTTTCATCAATGAGTTAAAATCTAAAGATAAGCTAGAGATTAAAGCTATTTTTATTCCATTTGTCAAGGAGAAATCTACGGGATAAAAAAATAGGCATGCTTTAAAGAAAGAATGGCGAGATTTGTAGACCAGGTCAAGAACAAGAAAGACAAGGACTTAGAAATAGTGAAAATCATATCTATAAAAGAGACAAGCTAATTCATTATGAATTGGGGGAGAATAAGAGAGGATGTTGAAGAGAATACTGGTGAAGATAAGAAGTCTTCATATAGTCCTGATCAAACAAGTTGAAGAACAAAGCTAAGATTTCTGCAGACACCGAGGAACAAAGAAGGACAACATCACCGAGTAGAAAGAAGTGGAGCAAAGGAACATAAAAGAAAAATTGATCAAAAAGGTATTATGAGCTTACAATAGAACTGAACATCTGCGAGATTAAAGTTGTATTTATGAATAGATCATATACTATTTTAGTTTAACCACTAATTCAGAAAATCTCTTAATAGAGTGGGATTTAACTATCCTTTATAAATTGAGATACATCCCAAGGAGTATCAAAAAATTTCTAATGAAGATAGCATAGTGAAATGCCAGATATCAAGTGACAAACTATTCTATTTAAATCCTCTAACAAGGTTGCACTTAACAGTGTGTCTGTAATCTTTAACAGGGTTGGCTCTTCACCGAGCTCACTTTAGAAGAGTGAAAATTTTGGGTTATCGGTCGCAAGTGGTTTTACCCCTAACAAGGTTTTCACATTAAAAATCCATGTGTCAAATGTGTATATGGTTCATTGATTTGATGTTTTGCTTCACACATTACTAAAATAGGATTGATCGGTAAACACTAAGTTATTTACAGTATTTCAGTAAAGGCTAGACTGTTATTCAGTAAAGCTTAAGACAAGGGATAAACAATGAACTCCGAGCGCTATTTATTTGATAAGAATATTTAAGGGCATACATATTGTAGGACTAAAGGTAACTAGAGGTTTATATTTGTGATATAAATTTTTTGGTTGATTTATTGGATTAATTTTTGAGGCCATTGATTCACCACCCCCCCCTCTTAGTTATTCTGACAAATCCATGATAGAAATTCTATGAATAGATGAAACTTAACCAATGGGTTTTCAATATATTAATGCTTAAAATTAACAATCCCACTCATGTTATCATAAATTTCTACTTAAAAAATCCATTTCATACCCTAAAAGTCATTGTTATCTACGGAAAGAAATCTAACTTTCCTTGAGAGAGACCCATTAACCAATAAACCACCCACAAGAAAATTGCAGAGCTAGAGTCAACCATATTTACTGTATTGAATTCATATGATTTAAAGTATACAAATTTGGAAACAAATTTATGATATTAGCTTTTATAATTGCATAAACTGGTTAACACTACTCATGAGATTACAATATCTAAGAATTACATTCACCTTCAGCAACCTAAAACTAAACACTATCCTAGTTACAAGCTAAAGATAATTTTCAAAACTGGAAACCCCTTTTTCTATGGCCTTGGAATTCCTTTTATAGTTAAGGAATGGAATAAGCTTCAGGCCAATAACAAATATTTTATTCTACTTCCGTTAATATTTCTACTTGTCATGCTTTAATACTTTTTGAGGTAGTCTAAAGATCTACATTTAAAGTTAGGACTAGTTTGGAACCCAACCATGCCCATGAGACATGCCCCTTCCACACTATGGTGAATTTGGTTGGAAGGAAAGGGAAAATGAAGGATTCTAACCATCTCTCCTCTTAGAATATAATCATGAGAATAGTTCCTAGGTCCAACTAGGCTTATTCAAACCCACACCACCATGTTTTGGATCCCCCAATCCATATCCCATCCCTAAGGGAGAGACAAAACGGTAGCCTTAACAGACAAAACTCCTGATGAACCCCAAAAAACTCCCACATTTTCACAATAAGTACCCACTCTGGACCCATTAGGTTATGAAATCCGTACAACTATCCTTGACATTTAATAAATCCCTACAAAAACCCTTGACCTTTAAGAAATACCTACAACATCAACCCATGATCCTTATATGCTTCTTGCAATAGGGTCTTCACCAGTATCAACCTCATGCAATAGGAAATCTCACTCATGAAAATTATTACTATTAGTGTCACAAACACATAGAAAGACATCTAACCAAAAGAGAATAGATGGCCATAATGTGCTAATTCAAACAATCTCTTTACTGTAGTTCACAGATGTGAAATATTTTCAAGCTGACATTATTCATTATCACAATATCTCATAAAAGGAAAAATGAAAAGGCATATTTATTCTCTGATCTTCACCATATTTCACGAGTAAATACAAGTTCCTTCAAATGTCACTTCTGATATGAAACCCATCTACAATCACAAAAATGTAGTTAAAATGTCTTGAATTGTATAGGATGGAAATCCTATCTTACTTGGTAACACACATGGTACCTAGTCACTGGATCAACCTATATTCAACCACATAACACTCAACATCGTAAAAATTATACACAACCATGAGCCCAATGAATTGCCTTGAAATTTTTTTGTGAAGCTATGACTAACTCATCATGAATTACCCTTTATTCATTGTATCCTCATTACCCATCCACCATAATTGTGGTTTAAACCTTCAAAAGGGCAAGGTCAAAGGTCTTCAACAAGTCTTAACTCATCAAATACATCCATTAATCACTAGGATGCCACAAGTAAATGCTTCTTTGCAGGAAAAAACTAGGTCCCACAAAACAAGCTACAAGGCCACCACAAGGCATCACCATAACATTTAAATCTTCTTCACAGGCCTGTGGATGGAAAAAAACTCCCCACTAACCATTGCAAGGATGAAATAAACCATCACGGTCATCACAAACATACTCTTGCGGGTTCACAGGTCCAACTAACTTCCTTCAAAACACCCTGCGAGGATGTGACAGGAAACACTTGTTTACCTTTTTAAGATATTTAAATTTTGAAAAGTGGCTCCCTCTCACTTCCCTGCAAGCTAGAAGGCTTTAGTCTTTAATTTTCTTCAGATGAATCATGTCCAACACTAGTCTGGCTGCTCCTCTCACTTCCTTTTGCCTGACAAAACTCGCATCCAAGGGAAAAGGACTGACATCCTTCTGAATCCAAAAAAGAGAACAAAGCTAACTAAGAACACTAAGTTTTAATAATTAATTATTATAAGCCCTAAAACCCTAGCACTACTCAAATAATTATATGCTTTAGTTATTTTCTTTGGTAGTCCTAATATGACCAAGAATTGCACACAATGTTTGAAATGATGAAAAAATATAAACTAAGAAAAATTATAAATCCATGTTTCCGAGAAACCCTATGCAATATTGATATAATCCTTAGATTTTGGACATGCTTTGTAGAATATATGTACCCAACATAAATAAAACAAAAACAAATTTTCTCTGAAGCATTCAATAATATTCATAAAAAATGACTCTTTCGCAATTAGTCTTCTTCATAAAAAATGAAAGATCAAATAATGTAAATCCTTTAATGCCCATTGTGCAGAAACCATGCATAATATATCATAAACTTATGAAAAACTATAAAGACATAAATATTTCTAGATTATAATGGAAGTAGAGAAAGAAGAAGGTTACAAACCCTAAGACCTAGGTCTTTTATGTATGTATGCATTGCAATCCGTAGTTTCTTCAAAGTGGACTATACTTATTCAATCTTCATTTATTTCAACTGTAACAAATCTCAAATCTTTAAAACCCTATTAAGCCACTATAAATTAACTACCATATTTGAATAATGGAAGTGTTTTTTAGCATTTGAAAATTTTAAACATTTCTTTTCCTTTTATTTTCCCTGTGGTATTTTAAATAGCATGGATTTTTCCCCTCTAATTCTATTTTAGAATGTTTTGGCTGATATAAGGATTGGACAAATTGATTTTATTTTATTTAAGTAAATGTATGAGTTTCACCTAAAAAACCACTAAGTGGATTTAGTGCCAAGTGGAATGGTATTTGGTATGGTTTTTTTGTTGTCTACTCTTGAGAGACAAGTCGACATTAATAAATCATGCCGAATAACAACATAAATGACCTACAATTTGTGGTTTAATAGGAAATTTTTTCTATGAGCATTCCTACAGCCATTAGAACTCTATTCTGTGACTGTTGTTATTGTCAAGATAGAACAAAGTACCTTCATATTTGTTTTCTAAGAAATATGTTTATGATATCTATTTTAGTCTGGTTTAGTTTTTGATTCATGTAATATGATTATGGTTTCATTTCATATATTGTAATATTAGATATATAACACAAAAAAAATTATTGCATTAAATAAACAACAAATTCTCATTAAAACAATTTTCTTTTTGGGTAGAACTCAGGTCTTCTAGAAGATGAATATGATCCTCAAGATACAGATCTAGAATATGTTGGTTCTGATCCAAATGAAAGGGAAGAGGATGATTATGACACAGATACAAAATACACCGAGGTTGATGATGATGATGATGATGATGATTGCAGTGGCGATGATGATAATGAGGTAGTTGTTGCTAGTAGCCATTAACATTCATGATCATATAGATTGCATTATATATGGATGATTTTTGATATGTCATTATTTCTGACATTTGGTGAAGATGATCTGAGTGTTGATCATGGGGGTCATGCCCCGCAAGGGAACTGGGGAAGAGAACAAGGATTCTCTTTATAAAAGAAAAACATAAGTAATGATTTATGAAAAATGTTGAATATTTTTTTTAAAGAATTACATGAACAAAATATAGTTTAACTTAGATTCCTCAAAGGTTCCCTTCATAATAAATGCACAATTTATTTAAGTCCATTTAGTGTACTAGAAACTTGATTTACTTCTTAAGAAAACTACATCTCAACATTTGTAGATTCTTTATAAACAAATCCAAAGTGCTTTCATTTAAATTTGCCATTTAAATCCATTTTTATTCCTAAGTATCCTTTATGAATGAGATAACTTTTAAAGAAAATAGAATTGTCTAAATCATTTGGTACATTACAAATATTATATTTTTTTTTCAATAGATTTTCTCTTAATCAACAATAATGAGAAACATACTACTTTACTTGGAATGTTACAAAATCCTTTTTTATTTTCCAACATCATATACATAAAGTTCATGTTTTCCCTTTTCTTTTCCCCTAAGTCTACGGATTCTAAATACATCATTTTGAAGTACATTTATGATTACATTACATTCATCTCCTCTTGGGAGGTAACAATAATTTTACATCATGAAAGATAAATTCTTCATTCTTCATTAAGTAAGCATGAATCCTCAAGCACCGAATCCACAAAAGATACCTCGATAAAAATATTTACCACCCAACCACGTGGATACCAAAAGGCCCACTCCCTCGTTCTAGGAGATAAACACCAAGGTCCACAAAGAAGGGATAGCTAGGCCATACCTAAAATTGGGTAACCTTTCCCAAATATAAAATGAAAGAAGATCAAAGTATAAAATCTTTTCCCAAAGGTTCTAAGGCTTGGTATAAACTCTAAGCAACAACCTAAGTGAGTGTCATCAAAAAGTTATGGCTATGCTAGAGTAAGAATGTGATATCAATTCTATAGAGGCTTGGCATGTAGGATTGTATAAAATTATGTGTTCTTTTTATAGTTGGAACATACCAAATCATAGTTAGAATTTTTATATATGATATGGTCTATACTAGGCTATCCATTGCCTAAGTAGTGCGAGTTCTTTCTAGATATATATCTAATCATGGTAGAGCTCATTGGGATATAATTACAAGGGTCTTCAAATATTTGAAGAGTATCTTCTAGAGTATTCTTTGTGTTACCATCATAATATTCTAGGAGAAAATAATTCCCTTGATATTCATGGTTATGTGGATTCATACTAGGTAGGTGATCTTGATAGTAGAAGATCCACCAATTCTTACATGTTTACAATATTTGGTGGTGTAATCAGTTGGATGAGGAAGTTATAGGTTGTAGTTTCCTTATCCACTACTAAATTATATTATATGGCATCTACTCTTGATTTTAAGGAAAATATTTGGATCATGAGATTTTGTTAAGATATTAGAATGAAATAAGGTGTAGTGATAATTTACTGTGATAGCCAGAGTGCAATCTGCCTCGCTAAGAACCCAACTTATCATGCCAAGACCAAGCACATTGATGTTTAGTATCATTTTCTTAGATATATGGTTGAGGATGGAAGGGTAAAGAGGTTAAGGTAGAGACTTTGATGCAAAAGCATCCTTGGGTCATTGAAAATCTTGTATCACCCAAAAATATTTCCTTTTAGTTTGTTCTTGTTTTCTCGTTCTCGTGTTTTGATTGGAGATCCTTCCACTTGGCTCCTTAATTCATGTGTTCCTGATGGCATGTTCTTGACATCATGGTGCATTATTTCCTAGGTTTGTATCCCAATCTATTCCTTCTAGTCCTATTTGTTCTTCTTGTTCTGATGGTCAGATTGGGCTTTCCAATCTTGCGAAGCTATTTCACGATCTGTGAAGCTTAATGACATATTGTTTGATGTTCCTACATTTGTGGATGACCTCCTTGTGTGATCACATGACATTTAATTCATATCTGGAGGATTTCTTATGGATTTAGGTCCTAACCTATATGTTGTAACACATTTTCTTCATTCTTGGAGAATGTGATCTCTTTGGTTGTCTTGTTGATTGAGATCTTGTATATATTTATAGTCTTGGTTCCTTATTTTATGATTTTTGGTAGGATTTTGGTAGTAGATCTCACATTTTAAGTTAGCATCTAGCATGGATCTAGATTTCTATTTGTAATCAGGCATGTATGTCGTAGAAAGTAAGTTGGCATGTTGTTGGGAATATATGATGTAAATTTGGATTACCTGATAATAAAAATGCATGCAAGGCATGTTTAGTGTTCATTTTTGAGTTCTTTATACACTTGAATGAATTTTTTTTATTGTGTTTAATCTTGATTCATGGTTGGACCATCTCCATTGGGGATACTCTGACAGTGACTACATTAGATGGTATCAGAGCGAACTTTTTTCATGTAGATCTGAGCTCATGAACTTGTGAATCCCTAGACCTATTGATTGTGAGGTGGAAGAGTGAAGATATGACTTGCAATTATAGAGGACTTGTGCAACGTGGCTAGGAAAGGATTTGATGTTCATTTTTGAGTGTTGAAACATCCCACTGGTGCATAGATCACTGAGTTGGAGGTATTCTACAAGGGTTGTTCAATAGACTACCATGTAAGAGGAAATTGGTACCTTGTAATCAGGTCGTTGAAGCTGAGGCAATTGCACCTAAGGATTGGAAAGATGACACCTAGAAGGATGAACCCTAGAAGGCTAGAACAAATGATGGAATACTTCAAAAAAGAGATGATGAATGAGATCATAAATGTAGTGACTAGGTTGTGAAGGAATTCTGAGAGTGAAGAATAATATGAGGAATTTGTTGAAGTTATTGACACTATAAATACCAAGATCCGTACAAAAGAGGACATATTATTGAGAGCTATGGAACAATTGGGTAATATTCATAGAATGGATGTTCCTATTTTTTCTGGTTCTTTTGCATCCTAAAGATTTGATAGATTGGATTGGAGAATTGAAATATTACTTTGAACTTCAACAAATTAGAGATCCATAGAGGGTTACATTAGCACAAACTAAGTTGAAGGGTCATGCCTCTTTATGGTGGAAATAATTACAAAGAGATAGAGAGGAACATGGTGATACAAAAATCACTACATGGAAAGTAATGATTTCCAGATTAAAAGCTAAATTCATGCCTTGGGATAATGAATTAGAATTGTTCAAGAAATTGAAGCTGAAGGAAATGAGTGCAAAGGAATACACCGAAATGTTATATAAGATGACTATCAGATCTGGACACCATGAAGTATATAAGGAGAAGGTGGCTAATTATGTTAATGTTCTGAGATTTAATATTTGGGATGAGTTTATTATGTTGAGGATTACTTTAGTTGAGGATGCTTATCAATATGCATTAATGGTAGAAGAAAAGTAGAAGAGAAGACAAAGTAACCCCAGACGTAAAGAGAAGAAAACCATTGAAGTAGAAACTGATTAGAAAGAACCTAGAAGAGGGAATGGTAGAAAGGAATTCAAGGGTACTTGTTTCAGATGTGGTGGAATAGGACATAGAGATTTTCAATGTTCTGAAGGGTCTAGAAAGAACATGGAAAATAGAATCTTGTGGCACATGAGGAGAAGAGTACTTATGAACTTGAGGAATGTATGGAAGCACCTAAGATAGGAGAGTGTCTTATTCTTAGGAGAACCATGTTGAGTGAGAAAGAAGTTGAACCCTTAAAGAGGAGGAATCTACATAGGATTGTCTACAAATCAGGAGGTAAATATTGTAAGGTTGTTATGGATAGTGGTAGTGCTGATAATTTAGTCTCAGAAGAGATGATGCATAAGCTTGGAATAAAGAGGCTAAAAAATCCTTGTCCATATAAGTTGGTTTTTAGATGAGCACATGATGGAGGTGAAGGAGTAGTGCTTGGTCAAGTTTAGCATTGGACCTTATAGAGATGAGGTATTATGTGATGTGGTATTCATGAGTTATTTTCATGTTCTAATGGGTAGACCTTAGCAATTGATAGGGGAGCTATCCATGATTGTAGAAGAAACTTGGTCACAATAGAGAAAGATGGACAAAAGTTTAATTTGGTTCCTTTAAAGGAAAAATTAGGAAGAAGTGGAAGGAATATGAACATGGTGAAGATTTATTGTTCAGAGAAGCATAATCAATAGGTTAGTGTGGATCGAAAGAAGGATCTTGAAGGCAGAGCTAAGGGACAGTTGGTATTAGATTGTAAGAAGGGTGGAGTGAAGCAGTAGAAGACCTTGGTTTCTACTCAGATAAATATTTGTAACAAAGGTAGATCAATTATGTAAAGGAAAGGAGAAAATGATCTGATTTCTAATGTTGATATGAGATATCACAGAGTAAGTGGATGGATATAATAGAGGATAGGGAAGAGGTATAGAGACAGAGAGTTGCAGATAAAGAGGATATTTGGCTCAAGAGTGAGCATGTGATTTATGTCCCACATCCTATCAAATGTTCATAATTTTTTCTTATGGAACATTTTCTTCTCACTAGTGGTTTCTGATGCAGGACCATCCTTGGGTTGTTTCCAATCTTGCATCACCCAAAAATATTTCCTTTCAGTTTGTTCTTGTTTTGATGTTCCTATGTTTTATTTGGAGATACTTTAAGTTGGCTCCTTAATTCATGTGATCCCGATGGCATGTTCTTGACATCATGGTAAATCTGTTCCAGGGTTTTCATCTCAATATTTTCCTTCCAGATGGATATTTCTTAAGTTTGGGGTCTGAACCTCTTTTATCTTCCTAATCTAATGATTAGATTGGTTTTTTTGATCTTTCAAAGCTATTTCATGATCTGTGAAGCTTAATTGCATATTGTTCAATGTTCCTACATTCGTGGAAAACCTTTCAATGTGATTGCATGGTATTTAATTCATATCTAGAGGATTTATTATGGATTTAGGTCATGGCCTATATGTTGTAACATATTTTATTTATTCTTGGAGAATGTGATCTCCTTGGCCGAGTTGTAGCTTGCGATCTTGTATATAATTGTAGTATTGGCTCCTTAGTTAGGATTTTTGGTAGGATCTTGGTACCAGGTCTCAATTGTTAGGTTAGAATCCAACATGGATTTGGATTTCTTTTTATAATCAAGGATGTATGCCTTAGAAAGTAAGTTGGCATGTTGTTGGGCATATATGATGTAAATTTGGATTACTTGATAATAAGAAGGCTTGTGAGGCATATTTATTATTCTTTGTTGAGTTCTTTATACACTTGAATGAGTTATTTTCCATTGTGTTTACTCTTGCTACATGGTCAGACCATTTCCATTTGGGACACTCAAACTATGACTACATTAGACTTTACTAAATGTTGTAGATTCTTTGACTAAGGTTGTGAGCACATATAAATTCAGAAGGTGTTAAGAGTTTATGGGCCTCTTAGCCCCTAGTGATTAATAAATTATTTAGTACCCCTATCGTTTCTCTTTCAATTGGTTCAAAAAGTGGGATATTTTTTTGGGAAAACGGTATCTCATCCTTGTAATAATAAAATATTATTTTTGATAAATGAGGGAAGAGGATTCCCAAGCATCACTCTTGACTTGAAGATTGGATGGGGTTCCCCCTTGTCAGACCCGATCACATGACCAAAAAGGGATCCATGGGGTAACATGCATTTCTAGGGATTTTCTATGGAAATGTCCCTAAACAAATTTTTATATACAATTTGTCATTGTAAATTTTGACCATTTTGCATTAGCTCATAGATCCAGAGTGGATATTTTGAGTGCCTTTTGTGGGTTGTTTTAGCCCAAGGTTTTGTAATACCATTTGAAAATTTTATAATTTGTACCTCATATATATTAGGCATGTCAGAGGAGTTGCAATGTATTGTAAGAGTCGTATTGATGTTGAGATACATCTAGATCTTCATTGGTGATACTCTTGAGAGAATATTTCTTGTAGACACCTAAAAATGGTTTGAGCCTACTGGTCTACGTGTTTAACATTATTTGCATTACAATCAAAATGTTATTTTTTGACCTAATTATTCCTCTATGTCATGCATATGGTCTTTATCATATAGCAACATTGTGTCTTTCATCAATGATTGAATATTGAAAAATTGTTCAATTGTTTACTAACAATTCTACTTTCACTATCAAATCGACCATTTCCCAAATCATTTCAAAACCTTCCTAAACCTTCCTAAACTGATCCTAAACCATCCTAAACCTTCCTAAACTGATCCTATTTGATCCTAAACCATTCCAAACCTTCCTAAATCAGTCCAAATCCTTCCTATTCTATTCCAAATCATTTACAGAATTGTTTGGACTCATTTCTGGACCATTTTGGGGCATTGTCCATGCTCATCGATGCCTAATCAACCCAATTCCAAATCAATCGATAAAACCCTAATTCCAATTTCATCAATCTTATCATCATTTCAGGAGCATTTCCCAAGATCATCATTGCCTTGTATCCTTTCAATCAAGCATTTGATAATACTGTCAAAGATCATCGGTGTTATCACTATCAATCTATCAATGTCAATTCAATTGTGTTGTTCATTATTGTCAATACTATTTATGTTTATCATTTCGGGAACATTGTCAAAGATCATCGATGTTTCCCCATTTCAATCTTATGACGTCATCAAAGTTCATTGGTGCATTTTAATCATTTCCAATCATCATTATCCGGGCGCATTGTCAAAGTTCATCGATGCCTAATGATTTCCTAAACTATTGCGAAACCCTCAAAATTAACCCTAATGATTATCGATATCATCAAAATCCCTTAAATTAGACATCAACACCCTCAATCTAACCTATTTCCTACTAATTTCCCCCTTTGGATGAATAACCCATAATTTATCCGAAGTCCTAATTGAATAAATAAACAAACTTTATTTATTCCATATTTCCCTATGTCTCCAATAATTAATTAATTTTATTAATTAATTAGCTAATTTCAAATTTATGAGATTTCTTATAACTTCATAAATCTAACTTGATTTTAAGGAATACTTGAGGATATGGGATTATTGATTTGATTGATGATTCATAACTCGCCTACATATCATATTCCCTAAATAAGGATTCTCATCCCTATTAAGGTGCTTCACAAATATTCTCAAATATTTGTAATATCTCTTCCCCATTTCATGCTTCCAAGCATCCTACCAACCAAAATCTTGGTTGGTGGATGGATTTTGTGCAATCTCACCTAATTGATCCCCATTTTCTATGAAATGGATTCATTTCTCTCATTCAAGGTTGAACCATGGTCTCCTAGTAATTTTGATTATCAATTCAAGCTTTCATGTTCTTTGTGCAATTGGTGCTTTTCAAAGAGCAACATATCAACCTCTATGGAGAAGAAAGGAGAGAATTTGAGCATCACTTGAAGGAAGTTCTTATGTTTTTGCATATTTTTTATGAATTCCTATTTCAATGGCTCTAATGTTAGATTAGTTAGGGTAGCATATTGTTTAGGGTTTGTGGTTACCTAGATATGCTTCTAACCCCCTTTTTTATCTTAAATTTGGTGAACCCGATGTGAACATGCATAAATGATGATATTTTTGTATTTTTGTGTCCTTTTCAGGTGCTGGAAGAGAGATGCATTGGTGGTCATAGAGGCTACACAGGTGGTCACTGTATCTGTGTAGGTGGTCATAGAAGTTGTGCACGTGATACCCAGACCTGCACAGGTGGCTGCTTAGTTGCACATTTGGTTAGACGGGAGGCATTTTTAGGGTTTAGGGTTGTTCTTTGAGGGTTTACAAAGCCACTCTGTATTTAGGGCTTCCTTTTCTACTTTTTTTATATTTTCATGATTAAAATGAATCCTAATCTATCTTAATGAATCCTAAGTGTGGTTAATTAACCGTAATGGATAAATGAACTTCACATTTTCATTTTCAAGGCTTAAAATGAACATGAATATTTACATTTGGGTTCCTAAAATGAATCTCACCTAGTCTAGGGTTGCATGCTATCAAATTTATTCAAACTTTCAGCAACTCATAATCTAGCCTAAGTAGGGGTGGAAATGAAGTGTTTCATGCAAAGTCAAGTTATTCAAGTTTTCAATAGGTTTAAAATGAACATACAAACCTGATTTTGGAACTTAAAATGAACTCTAGCCTAGTTTAGGATCAAGTGCAGTTTTTGAGCTTTCAAGGTGTTCCTAAACTATTTCTATGCACATGCAAGCTAGTTAGGGTTTCATTTTCATTTCAATACTTTGAAAATCAACTTAAAAAGCATGGTTAAGGAACCCTATCTATGTTTTGATGTTATTTCATGCTCATATGTTGCAAAAATCTCTATTTTTACAAATTTTGAGTCATTTTTAAGGCCCTGATCAGTTGTTGCACAGGTGGCCACTATACTTGTGCAGGTGGTCAGAAGCTGCGTAGGTGCAAGCATGTTCCTACATAGGTGGTTTCCCTATTGCTACGTAGGTCCCCACTGTTCCTACGTAGGTGGTAAGAATGGTGTTTTTCAATGTTATTTTTGGGTTTCTACATTCATTAACATGTTTGTGCACTTAGAATACTAGTTTTTGGTGTTACTGATGAGTTTGTGCAGCGTTATAGCAATCGTGGGATGAAGAAAAAATCCTAAAACTACTAATGGTTTCAAATGTAGGACATTTTGTAGGAGACATTCTATTTTCCCAAACTCTTGTGTTTGCTTTTTTGTAGTTAGAAAACACTTCACTTTGGTGCTTGAAATGAAATGTATGCTTTCATGTGTCTAATGTGTTTTCTAGATTGTAAAACCCTAAGAATGAAATGAGTGTATCCTCTCCCCTCATCTTCGTCGATCTTGGGTGCAAGAGAAAATCATATCATTCTTTTAGAGTGGCTACCTCCCAAGTGCTTTAGTAGAGCCAGTGAGAGTGGATGCCCAATTGGTGACAGGCTAAAGCAAAGCCCATCCAACCGGGGTATAAATATGCCATTGTGATTAATCTCTCAATGGACGGGTGTTGAATGCATTATACTAGGAATAAGATCTCCCTCAGTACACTTGTGGTGCGTTAAAACCTACAGAACGTAACTTTTGTAGGCTGGGAGGCCTCCATAACGAAGCTAATATGTCACATGTATAATCACCCAAATAGATGCCCTTATTAAACACCATGTTTTAGTAGCCAAAAACCTTCTATCTATTGGCACAAAAGTTCGGAGACCAACTAAGATGCCCCACACTTTTGTGGCTATTAGTCAAGACAACAATCTCTTGGGAAGTGATGTCCCTTGGGAGTTGAAGCTTGGAGTGTCTAAGAAGTGAGTGCACATGTAAGGAGGATCCGCTGCCTCCAAGCTTCTAGGTTGTCCGCTATTAGTAAGCGCGGCTGAAATTCAGTTCAAGTGGGGATTCAACAGATACTATCCTTGCTATCCTTCGGAAGTGGTGTGTTTGTTCATTTCACAACAGCCATTCTGAATGATGTGTCTTGTGTGGGTGTTCAAATCTTAATCAAAATGAAGACATCTTAAAAACACTCTCCTTAACAACACTTTTTCCAAAATTAGTTTTTCAAACAATCAAATGGGTCACAACACCTTGTCTTTTGAGTAAACATATGGAACTTTAAACCTTTCACTTGGAGCCCTTGGGCATGCTTGATAACCTTCATATTGCATAGTCATGACCTAAATATCCTTGCATTTTCATATCAAAAATCCTTTGCATTATAGATCTCATTTTCAAACCTCATTATAGTTCCTTTTGCGTATGTCCTAATCATAACCTTCTTTCATACATAGTACATTCCTAGATTCTCCTTAAAAACTTTGCAAACAATCCTAGGAAGTATCCATATCATGGAACCTCTCTTTATGATGTTGAAAATAGGATCTTGACTTGATCCCCCTTTTGCCAAATTTCAAACCTCTTTATCAATTTGGTCTTATCCTACCTTGTCATGATGGATTTGACCTAAGCCTTTTTTTTTATCAAACTTATCCTTTGTTTCAAAAATCCTACCTTTCAAGTCAAGATCCTTATTCAACTTCATAAGGTTATGCTCCTAGATTTGTCTCCTTTCAAAAGATTTATTGTTAAAGTCCAAAACTCCAAAAAAAATAGTTTCATAAACCTTAGCTTGCACTTTCATAATCCTTAGATTGGATTTGCATAAAATTCCTTGCATTTCCCAAAGTTGCATTTCAAGAACTTGCACTTCCAAACTTTCAAAAATCCCAAAAAAAATCTTGCATTTGCATATAGAATCATGCCAGTTTTTACAAGGTCTCAAGCATCCAAGGGGAAAAAGGATCCTCCTTTACCAATGTTTACACAACAACCAGAATCACACTTACCCTTTGATCCAAGACAAGGTATTGGTTATCATGATCAAACTGAACTAGTCAACATGCAACAATTGGAAGGAGTACCTCAAACATTTAATGACCCAAGACATGTCACCTTCCCTCAAGGACCAATCACTACAAAAATGATCCCTAGTCCAAACAATGATCTATGCAACATGGGATACCCTCCCAATACTTCACCAAGCTTTGGCACTATTCAATGGGGGCCTCCCCCAAAATTTGAACCAATCTTTGTACCTATGCCGCCTAGCCAAGGTAGTGTTCCCCCTACACCTAAGGAGGAATACAAAAAAATTTCTCAAATCAATCAAATCCAACCTAATGGTTTGCAACAACAGCCTATGCCAAACATAGATTTCAGATCTTATCAACCTCCTCCACCACCAACAGACAATCAAGATCCTAGCAATGCTTCAAGTCCTTCAGATTCTAGCGACTCTCATGAGACATTTGCCTCCTTCAAGGATTTACCTAAAGAGGAAATTGATGAGGCGATTAAGAACAAGAAAATTTAGCAAACATTAACATACCATATGACTCAAGATCTGAAGTCTATATCAAAGCGATTCAAAAGATAAATCCCCAGTTATTCTCAGAATATCAAACTCCTCCACCATCTACTTTGGAAGATAACCAAGCCTTGGTGGTGAGAGATAGAGAAAAGCGAGAACAACCCTTCGATGAGTCCTCTATGGAGCTAACACAAAAATGACAACGCAATGATTTAACTGTCGATATTCCTCCAAAGGAATGATATATACCATTGGATAATCCTTTGTTTGAAGAGGAAGCACTCCTTCCTCCAGAGGTTATGGATGCTACCAAGATACCTAAGAAAGGTCCTAAAAGAACATGGAGGATTGATTTAAAGAATCACTTACCAAAAGGATCAAATGAGACACTCACATTTCCTTTGGGTATGCCAGATATACCCCCATTTGAGGAATCACAACCAACTATTCCTCCTTTGGTAGAACACAAAACATTTATTGGAAACACCTCAAATGCAACAACGTCCCAAGGACCATTTAATGAACAACCATGGGTACCCAGTTTTGATGTACCTAATGTGACTATTGCAACTATATCAAATCCATTGCAAGATCAAAAGAAAAAGAGCCTTGTGGATATTACGCCAATTCCACCTAAGGTGACACAACAAGCACCCGCAACCCAAAAAGTGCAAAAATCCCAAGTGGCTCAAAAAGTGCCACCTATGGATATGGTACAACTAGTACAACCACAATTTTTAGCTCAAGTTAACATGATGTCCCAAGTACCACCACAAAAATGTAAGACTACAAATCTTGATGGCATACTTGGACCTCATGGATTTCAACACGATCCTAACATGCAACAACTGACAATGTAGCTGGGTCAAGAATCCCATCCTGTCCAACAATAGGAACAAGGTCCAAAGGTGCAAAAAGTGCACTCACTACAAAAACAACATACCCAATAGTATGTACAACAAAAATAGCACGCTTTACAGCAACAATATACGCAACAAGAGCAATGTGCTTTGCAACAACAATACATACAACAACAGCAATGTGCTCTGCAACAACAGTATGCCAAAAAACAAAGACAACAACATGTTCAGAAACCATATGTTCAACAACTCCAAGCCTATGTCATGTAACATAAAAATGTGTCTCAACAACAACAACATGCAGTGAAAACTCAACAACAACAGTATGTGCCACAATATCAATAGCAAGTTTCCCAACCATATTATGTGACACAAGGTCAGAAATAAAATCCTCCACTAATCAACCAACAACATGTGGAAGGTCCTTAGCAGCATGCCAAACAACATGTGGCATTAGTACATGACATCTCATCTGAATCGTCTGAATCAGATCAAGCCTCGGAATACAATCGACGTTCAAGGGTTTCTAGGCAAACACATCATTTTGACACATGTAAGAAAGATGTAAAGAATTTGAAGAATGAAGAGATGATTCAACAAATCCAATGCTTATAGAAGTAATTAAATGATATGCAACTCACGGACACAAAAACACTCTACACGGAATGAGACCTGTGTCCTAATCCATTTGATCCAAGCATTTATATGCCTCCTTTCCCCAAGAATTTTGATGTGCCCAAGTTTGAGAAATACAAGAGAAAATGAAATCCGATCGATCACATTTAGGAATTCTATACATCTTGCATCAAGGTTAATCATGACAACATGTATCTCATGCGATTATTCCCTCGAAGTCTTGGGGGTCAAGCAATGGAGTGGTACTCTAAACTACCAGGAAATATCAGATCTTAGAAAGAACTAGCTAAAAAATTCATCTCTCATTTCACATTTAACATATCAAGTGAGGTTACAATAACTAATTTATGCATGACCAAACAAAAGGTTGGAGAATCCTTTATGAATTTCCTATTGCGATGGAGAAATTTGGTAGTCAATGTGCTTTTGATGTGCCAGAAGAACAACAAATTTGGTTGTTTATCTAGAACCTGGTACCTGAGATGATGTATGAGCTGAAAATCAAATGACCAAGTACAATACAAAAACTCATGAAAAAAGGGATTGACATCAAAGATTCTCTTATTGAAAAAGGAGTGTTAAAAATCAACAAGGATATTCAAAACGTGAGCACTTCAAGTGACAAATCAAAATTTTGGTCTCAGAATAAAAATGTCACAAATGATGGCATTGTCGATGCATGGACAGTTAATGCGAGGCAACAAAAAGTGAGTCTCAAGGGACCTACTACTACAAATATGTAGACAAAAACTCAAGCACTGCCTCCACCACTGGCTCCAACACAACCTCAAAAGCAAACGAATGATAACGCGCAACAAAATCGATAGCGTCGACCGCCAAGAAATAGAGATGGTCCACAAAGATAGTTTACGCCATTGGGTGAACCACTCCATTTGGTCTTGCAATAATTATTGTAAAATAATTACATTGAGTTACCCTAGCTTTGTGATCCCCTAGTAGTGAAACCCCCTTGGTGTGATGACAACAAATACTGTGATTATCAACGGACAAAGGGACACTGGACAAATTCCTACTTTCAATCAAAACATAAAGTCCAAGACCTTATTGATCAAGGTGTTATTGAAGTTGAACCCATGACAGGATCTTCCAACACTGACCATACGATCTTCATAAACCCCTTGGTCGATCATGACAAAGGAAATTCCTCCACGTCAAATTCAAATCCCAAGAACAATGTCAATTACACTCAGACTGGCCATGACTATACCATCAATTGTTTCTCTGAGGCCGATTCACATGTGTCCACTCTGACCTTCAAGATAATAAATCTCAGTGCACAATCACTACCTATCATACCAATATTATTGTGCCTGGCACACCATCCAAACCCAAGGTACCTTTAGATTACAACCTTGTTGACCAGTTGGATAAGACCCCTGCATTGATATCAATCCTTGATTTGCTGCGCACATCCCCCTAGCACAAGGAAGTCCTTGACAAAGCTTTGAAAGAGTCTACTGTTCCCAGTGACATTGACACAAACTAGTTTCAGGCCATGATGGGGCACTTCTCTACATCCCAACATGTTGCATTTTCCAAAGATAATGTTCTACATGACCGGCTTGGCCATAATGATCCTCTCCATCTGGAATTCTTTATCCATAATGCCATGTTCTGACAAGTCATGATAGATGATGGAGCAGGACTTAACATCTACACTCTAAAAGTCATTCTTGATCTTGGTTACAATTAGAGTGACATTGATTCTTCCAAGAGAATTATAATAAAGGCCTATGATGATTTTGAACTTCCCTCCAAGGGAGTCATCATACTGCCCATCAAAATTGGTCCGGTTACTAAAAACACATTGCTGCAAGTCCTGGATCTAGACTTTCCCTATAACATGATTTTAGGACACCTGTGGATACATGCCATGAAGGCGATTCCCTCAATATACCATCAATGTCTAAAGTTGTTCCTTGAGGGAGTTGAGATCACTGTCCCTAGTGACCCCAACCCTTTCCAATTTTGTGCAAATTTGAGAGAAGGGCCCGCACAACAGGTGCCTACCAATAGCGAAGCCACTTCATCCATGTCCTCTAAATATGGTGCAACCACCCTTGAAAAGATGATCAAAGGAAAGCTAAAAATTTTAGATGATGGTTGTGGAGAGTATACCATGGCACAAGCTTTTCATATTGGGAAGC
This sequence comes from Thuja plicata, assembly GCA_018584345.1. Classification (NCBI taxonomy): domain Eukaryota; kingdom Viridiplantae; phylum Streptophyta; class Pinopsida; order Cupressales; family Cupressaceae; genus Thuja; species Thuja plicata. The sequence continues at coordinate 1,512,389 of MU224199.1, forward strand.
TTCCTCTCTCCGTGAAATCTTATGACAAACCAAAGTTATTGCAAGCACAACCACCCAAGACTATTATGAAAGTTATGCCCTCACCTACATTCACTCTGTGGGGTAGTTTGCATGAAGAGCATGTATATGAAAATGCATCAAGCTAGCTTTTCACAGATCAACATAAACAAGAACAAGACCCTATTGAGATACCCGTTGAAAGATATGGGCCTGGGTTCACACTCATGCAAAAAAAGGGATATGATGGCCATAGTGGTCTTGGAATACACAAGCAAGGGATTGTTGAGCCCCTTGCTGCAAAAGGCCATCCCCTTCATCTTGGCATTGGATTCAAACAATTACAAATTGGCTCTTCGAATGCCAAAATGGCCTCATGTGAAAATGTAGAGGTTTCAAATGATGAAAAGGTATCTGAGGATCCCCCCTTCGAGTACACTACTGATTCCAATGAATGGGAATGGGACACCTATACTTCTAGTCCTTATGAGCTGGACCATTTCTTCCCTGACCCTACAAGCCTGCCTATGATAGAAAAACATGTTAACATAATCCCCCCTCCTCCAGTAACCAATCCTGATTGCTGGTCTAGAGTTTTTTGGGATCCAAGTCCTGAACCATCAGTGCACAAAGACTCTGAATATGAGGACACTGATGTTCATATTTTTCCCAATACCTCTGGCCCTAAAAACATCTATGCTACTAATGATTACATCCCCCTATTCCACCCTGAGCTTATTGATTTGGACACGCAAGGTCCACTGAGCTTAGATTGCTTTGAAAATGACGAGGCAATAGTGGAATTTTTTGAGCTCCAAGAGGGCATACCATCTGATGACCACAAAAAGGGGTTCTTTATTGATCTTGTTGCTACTGCATATATTGGGCAGTCAACTCTGTCTTCCAGTCACAAAATTGAAAAATAAAAAATCAAAAGAATAGGTCCTCTGGTGAAAACTGAAAGGCCCTAGTTGACCATATAAAAGTAAAAACAAAGGACGTATCTGAGGGTAAAAACCTCTCTGAGGCACTCGAAGATGGAAGACTGGACATACCCCCTCCAAAGAAGAAGTCAGCATTACTCATTGAAATGACCAAAGAGATTAACTTGGGAACACCAAACAACCCCAAGATCATACATTTTGCAGCATCAGTCTCGCCAGAAGAGAAAGATGGGTTTATCAGATTCTTCCTTTAGCGCCAGATCAATTTTTCCTAGTCATATGCTAACATGCCTGGCCGGGATCCTGAGTTAGTTCTTCACCACCTCCCTTTGAAGCCAAGTGTGAAGCTAGTAAAATAGAAGCTAAGAAAAATGCATCCCCAAATAGCTCTACTAGTAAAAGTAGAATTGAAGAAGTTATTGGATGCGGGATTTATCAGACCTATTGATTACACAGATTGGATCTCCAATCTGGTTCCTATTAGAAAGCATGCTAGGGGTATACAAATATGCACTGATTTTCATGATTTAAAAAAGGCATGCCCTAAAGATGATTTTCCTCTGTCCAACATCGACATGACTACGGGCTACGAGATGCTATCACTGATGGACAACTTCTCCGGTTACAACCAAATTCAGATTGCTCCTGAGGACCAAGCTAAGATAGCTTTCACTTGTCCTTGGGGAACCTATTGCTGGAATGTCATGCCCTTCGGCTTGAAGAATGCGAGAGCCACTTATCAATGGGAAATGACTACAATCTTTCATGACTTCATGCACATCTTGATGGAAGACTATGTTGATGATCTTGTCTGCAAATCCACAACCTGAAAACATCATTTGCGTATTATGGCTAGAATTTTTGAATGAATGGAAGGGTACAAGCTCTGCCTAAACCCTAAAAAGTGTGTTTTTGGAGTTGTCTTTGGGAAACTCCTAGGCTACATCATTTCTCAATGAGGTATCAAAGTGGATCCAGCAAAGGTGCAAGCCATTCTAGAGATGCCTCCACCTACCAATCTAAGGAAACTATGAAGTCTATAAGGGAAACTACAATCTATCTTCAGATTCATTGCACAACTTGCAGATAAATGTCAATCATTTCAAAATATTCTACATAAGGGTGTGACTTTCCATTGGAATAAAAAATGTGAGCACTCATTCCAACAACTGAAGGATTATCTATTATATCCACCAATCTTGGTGCCTCCTATTCTAGGAAAGCCATTTCTCTTGTACATTTCTACCATAGAAACTGCATTGGGTGCTCTCCTGGCACAACATGATGAACAAGGGTGTGAGAAGACTATTTATTACATCAGTAGAACTCTAGTTGGATATGAACTAAACTACTCACTTATTGAACGAGTTTATCTTGATGTGGTTCTCGCAAAACAAAAACAAAGACACTACATGTTACACTAGAAAACCATGCTCATGTCTCGCATTGATCTGTTGAAATATTTTTTGGGCAAACCAGCTCTCATGGGTTTCCTGAAAAAATGGGTCATGCTACTGAGTGAGTTTGACATAGAATATGTGGATAGAAAAGCAATAAAAGGCTAGGTGATAGCAGATCAGCTCGTAGAGGCACCAGTTCCTGATGATCACCCACTACTTTCAGAATTTCTAGATGAGTCCATTTTTTCCTTTACTAAATTCAATGAATGGAAACTCTACTTTGATGGCTCACATACCAATCATGGATCAGGGGCAGGCATCATGTTTGTCACCCTAAAAGGAGATATCATTCCCAAATCTTATAGAATCACCTTTACATGTACCAACAACATAGCTGAATATGAAGCACTAGTCACTGGACTCAAACTTGCTATCCAATGGAAAATCCAACACCTCAAGGTGTATGGTGATTCACAGTTAGTCATCTAACAGGTCACTAACGACTATGAAACTAAGGATGAAAAGCTAGTACCTTACAAGAAGTTGGCTAACTTTCTCAAGGAGCAATTTGTCACAATCAATTTCCACCAACTTCCAAGGATCCATAACAAACAAGTAGATGATATGGCCACTATTGCATCTATGATCGATATGCTGAATAATGAAGCATGATGTGAATTTCTCGTTGAGAAACTATTGCTTCCTACATTTGACATTCTGCAATCTGAGCTCATGTGTGACATTGTTGGTCCTGATTCCCCTTTATATCAAGATGTTTACAACTACCTACATGCTCAGATACTAACCCCTGCCTTATCCTAGAATAAATGTTGTGCTCTTATCTGTCAACCCTCCCATTATGTCATCATTGGTGATACCCTTTATAGGAGATCCTATGACCAAACCCTCCTCAGATGACTCAATTCGTGAGAGGATGACACTACCTTATATGAGGTCCATGATGGTATTGTTGGTGGATGTTTCAATGGTTTGAGTCTCGCCAAGAATTTGGTTTGAGTAGGATACTACTGGCCTACCATGGAGCAAGATGCTCATAAATTTGCTAAGAAATGTTTCAAGTGCCAGATTCACAATAATTTGATTCATGCCCTGGCACAGGACCTCCAGCCAGTGATCTCTCCATGTCCCTTTTCACAATGGGCATTTGACCTTGTAGGGAAGATCACACCCCTATCTTTTGATGGCCACAAGTACATCATCATGGCCATTGAGTACTTTACCAAATGGGTGGAATCTATCCCCATGACATACATTACCGACAAACAAGTTTCCAGATTCATCCTGAACTATATCATTTTCCATTATGGAGTTCCTCTGGCCATCATTGCTGACCATGGTAGCCTGTTCCAGAACAAGGATGTTACCTAGCTTTATGAGAAATTCAAAATCCGTCATGGATTTTCTAGCATCTACTACCCGCAAGGCAACGGCCAAGCAGAGGCATCTAACAAAACCATCATTAAGATCCTGCAAAAGACTGTCAATGATGCTGGCCGCGATTGGCACTTACAACTTAACCCAGCTCTGTGGGCCTACCAAACTAGCATCCGCACCCCCACTGGTGCTACTCTGTACTCTTTTGCCTATGGTGCTGAGGCCATATTACCCCTTGAGGTTGAAATTCCTTCACTAAGAGTATCCTTACATGGCATTGTTGATGATAAATAGTATAGAGTTTCTAGATTACATGAGTTCAAGATGCTCGATGAGAGGCATCAAACTGCCTTGGTACAGTTGCAAGCCTACCAGAACCATCCCAAACGGAGTTACAAAAAGAAGGTCTGAGCTCACTATTTTGAGATCGAAGACTTGGTTCTGAAGATGAATTACAAGACCCAGCCACATAGAGAGAAGGCTGGCAAATTTGAACCAAATTGGGACGGCCCATACATAGTCACAACATCATATGGGTTTGGCATGTATCAGCTTGCAACACCAGAGGGAGAACCATTCCCAGAGGCATTGAATAGCATACACCTCTGTAAGTATTATGCATAATTTCTAAAAAAAGTACAAAAAAAAATTGCAAAAAGTTTCCTAAAAAAAGTACAAAAAAATTGAAAAAGTTTCTAAGAAAATGAAAACCTGGCAAATAGCCATCTTGGCATGCAAAAATAGAAATCAAGAGAAAAATCCCGTCCAATAGTGAAAACCTGGCAAACAGGCATTTTGGGCAAGTACCGTGGTGAAAACCTGGCAAATAGGCACCACGCGTAGTGACTTATTGCTCCATTGTCTATCATGGTTCCACCTGATATCTTGATGTACTTTCCTGATTACATATTTCAATTTGTATCGACCCTAGTGCCCCTTTATGGCCTGTAACTAGTTGATCTTCTTTGTCTTCCCCTTGGTCTACCCAGTTTATCTATTATTTTGGCCTCTGTATATATCCTCTTTATTGTCTGGGGGCAGTTTTCTGGCACTGAGCATCTTTGAAATTAAGTTTGAACTAGGGGAAATACCTTGAACGTGGTTTGCCCATGAGATTCCTCGACTATCCGATTCTAGATATAACACTGTAAATATCTTAATGTCCTAAAAAAATCCTAAAAAATCTACATATTTCAAAAAATCCTAAAAATCCAAATATGCAAAAATCTGAAAAAAATCAAATAATGTCCTGAAAAAACTTCTAAAAATTACATAATGTCCTGAAAAAATTGCTAAAAATTCAAATACGATCCTGAAAAAAGACCAAAAAAAATTCAAATATTTTCAAAAATCTGCAATAAATTTGTACATACTTGTTTGCCGACATTAGTGGTAGAATAATCAATATGTGCTTAACAAAATCATATGTGATCTGAATCATTGTGACCTTGCATTCAATCTGATCGGACCATTCAAATCTTTCGATCTTTACTATCTATCAATCTGTCCAAGCTATCAATCATTTCTCAAATCGATTTGCAATCTAATCTACCAATCAAGGAACATCTAATGCAAATAACAAAATCTTAGAATGGCTGTTGGCTCACATTGTTTCGTGAGTATTTTTTATTTTCTTTTTTGATCATGTTCCTATGCTACTTGATGATATTATCTAAACTTATGAGAGTAGCCAGGATGGTTCATGACCAGTTGCTTTCACTTTATTTTTTCTTCTTATTTGATGATCTCATGAAGTTCTGGGGCATGTCTGCTACATGCTTTCGGGATAGAGAAGATCATCCTCTATCTACATCATGTTTGTTTACGCAAAAAGGATGACTGTTGCACTCTAGCTCGTGTGCCCCGATGCATCACGTCTGCTTTTGCAATATCAAAATAAGCTCTTATAAAAAAATTGTACTTTTGAAAGCCAACATCTTTCAACTAATATTTCTTCATCTAATTCTGCTTTCTGCTAATAATTCTTCAATCAGTCCTCGCAGTCACCTTGGTCTAGTACTCTGGTACATCAAAAACAAGTACATCCTACATACATGCATTCATAAAATAGAAAATAACAAAACCATATGCATTGTGCATTAATTCATTTTATACATAAGCATAATTTCAAACATACATTTTGCATTCATACATTTTGAAAAAAGAAAAAGAAACAGAAACAATTATTGCATCCATAACAAACATTATTGCGTAACAAAGGCAATACAGTGCAATATATATAGCATCATCATATAATAGGAAAGTAAAATCATACACATAAGCATCCATCTTGTGCATCATAAAATAGTTTTATATCATATATATGAGTCTCAAAAATTATCACAGTACAAAAATCAAGGTGTCTATATACACTAAGGCCCGCAGGCTCATCACATATCACAAGTCTATCAAAATTGTCCCTCTTCTAGAGAGACCCTCTGTCAACCCCTACTCTCTCAGTCCTCCTAATCTCTACCTTGTCTAGAAGATGAGGCTCCCCTGTGTGATGCCCTATCTATCATGATCTAGGTGGCCCCCTCGGTCCCAGCACTCCCCCGTTGCTCTGTGTCCTATGGGAATATGACCTGCTAGATGACACTCTGTAACTCGACGCCCACTAATCTTGAGGTACATCTGGCCTATACATTTCCTTCTAGTATTGTGACTCTTCTCAGACATCTGACAGCATCCCTACAATATCGTGCACACCCACATCTCTGATGGAACTGATAAACTGGCATGCCTCCTCCTCAGCCCTCTATGCCCTGGACCTATCTTTATCTCAAGAGACAAGCAATGTGTCCCTCTCTACTGTCAACCTGTCCACTTGTGTTGTGAGCGCTCATCATTTGGTAGCCCATGCATCTCTATCTGTATCTCTCTCTAGAGTCAATCTATGTATATGGCTTGTGAGCTCTACAATGAACTGGATATGATCCTCACACTGGTCATATGGACCCTTTATGTCATCCCCATGTGGTGGCTCATCCCTATCCTTGTCTATCTGCATCAGCATATCACTGAGATCCCTGTCATCATCATCATCGTCCTCCTCATCTAAGCCCTCATCCTCATCGTCATCTAAATCCTCCTCCCCATCCCCACCCCCATCCTCATCCTCCTCATCATCCTCCTCCTTAGTGCTCTCATCTCTAGGCACTCGCACTCTCAGTATTGCCACATTAGGATCTATCAGAGGAATTGGCCTGTGCTGAGAAAACCACCTATCATACCCATCTATGGTACCTACATATGCCACATCTGCTCCTGCACCCCATGTTCTAGGATGTAACTGTGTGAACTCTATATAGGCCACCTGCGGCCTAAGTGCTACACCCCATGTTCTAGCCTCAGCCCTCAATCGAGCAAACAATGTTGAACCTGTAGGTACTCCTTGTACCTCCCCAAACTATCACTAGACTCACTCTAGGAGCTGCATCTCAATCATTGTATGACCCATCACAAACCTCCTAATGAGGTACCTCTCCTATCTGCAATACAGAAGGTGATCTACATCATCATCCCATCCAGAGCAATCTCTGTAGGGACACCAAGTGAAATCTCTTAGCACATCTATCTCATGTCAAAAGTGCAAAGTGTATCCTAGTGGGCCCTATGCAAGCGCCCCTCGATAATAGTAAACATATGGTAAATTTGGTAACACCACTCTCTGAGAAATAGGATGAAACATAGTAATATGCTTGTAGGCCCACACCTATAGCAACGTGATCCCAGTGTTGATTGATAATCCTCCGTGATACACCAACTGATGGAGTTGGTAATATGTCATGGCCAACATGCATAGCCCCCATGCAAACACTGTACCCTACAAGATCATCTACTCAAGGACACTCCCCCACCTGATAGGGAATTCATGCCCTCACCTGTCTGGCACCAGAAGACATGCAGTCACTCCACATATCACTGCTATCAACCAATAATGCTGCCTAGCAACTGTCTCCCAATGAATCTCGTAAACCTGGATGTCCAACTCCTCATTGTCACTCTCGAAGAGCCAATGTAGTACCGTTCTAACTCTATTGGGGTCATACTCAGCAAGCTCCCCATGAATTGGAATCTTGAGGATGCACCATACATCCTCTAGAGTAATAGTCACCTCCCCCATTGGTAGGTGAAATGAACTGGTCTCTGAGTGCCATCACTCGGCTAGCACTGTGATCAACCCTTGATTTTCCCTAATCTCAGGCATGTATGTTATGTAGTACAATCTTAGCGAGCCTGGGATCTCTCTCTCATTGCTACTCAACCGGTGGCATATGTCTAGGCACGCCGGTCTGCTCTCCTAAGTCTGTAGAAATGGTAGCTCCTCCTACGATCACCATGAAAATTCGGTCAACTTTCTATACCTTATATTTCTTTTTGACTGACCTGGGACCAATTTTGACATAGTTTGACCTAATTTTGACCTCTTCCTAGGGTTTTGACTAGTTTAGGGAAGTTTCTAAACCCCTAGACCCTTTTTGACCAACAACGCAGGTTTCCTTACCACCTGTGTAGAAAGGCCTCCCACCTGCACTACTTGCATAGGTTGGCATGTGTCCTACGTAGGTGGGCATGTGACCTGCATAAGTGGCACATACCAGCACCTACAGGGCCCTGTTTGACCCTGTTTGACCCCCAAACTGACCTAGAACTATGTGAAAAGCATGAAACCATTGAGAGGACAAGATGTACTCACCTCAGGTCCCATGTTGACTAGCCGTTGAAAGCTACAAACTCATTCTCTGCACTGATTCTCCAAGGGCACTCGATCTATCTTCCTTCCCCAGAGCTCAATTCTTCCAAATGAGAGTGAAAATGAGCTCCAAAACCCCTTTCAAGCCCTTTTGTAGCCTCTTGGTTGCCTAGATGGACGTGTGACCCTTGTTTTTTGTATTGGTCCCGATGCTTTTGATGCTCTGAACCTCATATATTTTGCATCTGACCTCCACTTTTTGATCTAATGATTATTGTGGATCCGTCTTGTCATTGTCGACAATTCAACCTATCACTTGTGTTTTTTGAATGATTTCTGGAGGGGGCACCCATGTATCCCATTATCACTGGCGCATCTTTTAACTTTGTTTTCTTCTAGATTCTTTGATACAACACTCATAATCGTATTGTATCAAAGAGGGGCAAAATGTAGACACCTAAAAATGGTTCGAGCCTGTTGGTCTACGTGTTTAACATTATTCACATTACAATCAAAATGTTTTTTTGTGACCTAATTATTCATCTATGTCGCGCATATGGTCTTTATCATATAGTGACATTGCTTCTTTCATCAATGATTGAATATTGCAAAAGTGTTCAATTGTTTACTAACAATTCTACTTTCGCTATCAAATCGACCATTTCCCAAATCATTTCAAAACCTTCCTAAACCTTCCTAAACCAGTCCTAAACCTTCCTAAACCTTCCTAAACCTTCCTAAAATGATCCTATTCGATATGAAACCATTCCAAACCATCCTAAATTAGTTCAAACACTTCCTATTCTATTTGTAATCATTTGCAGAATTGTCTGGACTCATTTCTAGACCATTCTAGGGTATTGTCCAAGCTCATCGATGCCTAATCAACCCAATTCCAAATCAATCAATCAAACCCTAATTCCAATTTCATAAATCTTATCATCATTTTAGGAGCATTGTCCAAGATCATCAATGCTTTGTATCCTTTCAATCAACCATTTGATAATACTGTCAAAGATAATTGGTGTTATCTCTATCAATCTATCAATGTCAATTCAATAGTGTTGTTCATTATTGTCAATACTATTTCTGATAATCATTTCGGGAACACTGTCAAAGATCATCGATGTTTCCCCATTTCATTCTTACGATGCCATCAAAGTTCATTGGCACATTTCAATCATTTCAAATCATCATTATCCAGGCGCATTGTCAAAGTTCATCAATGCCTCGTGATTTCCTAAACTATTCTGGAACCCTCAGAATTAACCCTAATCATTATCAATATCATCAAAATCCCTTTAATTCAACATCAACACCCCCAATCTGACCTTTTCCTACTAATTTCCCCTTTGGATGAATAACCCATAATTTATCCTAAGTCCTAATTGAATAAATAAACAAACTTTATTTATTCCCTATTTCCCTAAGTCTCCAATAATTAATTAATTTTATTAATTAATTAGCTAATTTC
>MU224199.1:1522388-1549496 GCA_018584345.1 Thuja plicata
ATCTCACCTACATATCATATCCCTTAAATAAGGATTCTCATCCCTATTAAGGTGCTTCACAAATATTCTCAAATATTTGCAATATCTCCTCAATATCTCTCCCCCATTTCATGCTTCCAAGCATCCTCCCAACCAAAATCTTGGTTGGTGCATGGATTTGTGCAATCTCACCTAATTGATCCCCATTTTCTATAAAATGGATCCATTTTTCTCATTCAAGGTTGAACCACGATCTCCTATTAATTTCCATTATCAATTCAAGCTTTCAAGTTCTTTGTGCAATTGGTGTTTGTCAAAGAGAAACATATCAACCTCTATGGAGAAGAAAGGAGAGAATTTGAGCATCACTTGAAGGGAGTTCTTATATTTTTGCATATTCTTTATGAATTCCTATTTCAATGGCTCTAATGTTAGATTAGTTAGGGTAGCATATTGTTTAGGGTTTTTGGTTACCTAGATATGCTTCTAACCCCGTTTTCTGGTCTTACCTCATCCTTGTAATAATAAAATATTATTTTTGATAAATGAGGGAAGAGGATTCCCGAGCATCACTCTTGACTTGAAGATTGGATGGGGTTCCCCCTTGTCAGACCTGATCACATGACCAAAAAGGGATCCATGGGGTAACATGCCTTTCTAGGGATTTTCTATGGAAATGTCCCTAATAAATTTTTATATACAATTTGTCATTGCAAATTTTGACCATTTACCATTAGCTCATAGATCCATAGTGGATATTTTGAGCGCCTTTTGTGGGTGGTTTTAGCCCAAGGTTTTGTAATACCATTTGAAAATTTCATCTTTTGTACCTCATATATATTAGGCATGTGAGAGGAGTTGTAATGTATTGTAAGAGTCATATTGATGTTGAGATACATCTGGATCTTCATTGGTGATACTCTTGAGTGAATATTTCTCTACAAGTATATTATAATTTGTTATTGATTTCTAAATAACATTTTTGGTGGTTTTCAGAGTGCGGAGTTTTTCTCCCTGTATAATAAGAAATAATGATCTAGGGGATCAATCCAATATCCTATTGAATATTAGGAATAAAAAACCTCCTTAAGAGTATTATTATTGACAACACCTTGATTGGAGAGATGCCTCACAATATCTATGGTCTAGGGGTTTCAGCTCTTTTTTCTATTTGGAATTAAGGAAAGAGAGATAAAGCTACTATGAAAAAATGTAATCATGAACTTGTTGAAGATATATATGAGATAAATATGGAGATAGAATAGGATTTTTTTGCACCTAGAAATAAAGTAGGAGGTATGATGCTACAGATTTTAATTTATGATAAACAAAATCATGGAAACACTTATAACTGCTAATCTAAGATCTCGAGACTAGTACCTATCTACAAACTAAATTTAAAATTCTTATGGCAGGTACATAATTTTTTATACATTTTGTACCTAGTACTTTTGACTAAAATTTATAGAGTTTATTTGATGGTTCTGATCTACCCAAAAAAGTTCAAGTAGCTCTGTTAACTATTCCTGCACATAGAAAAATGAGGAAGGAGGTTCAAGAAATGGTTTTTCCTTGGTCAAACTCCTATTTATGCATCAACCATTAAAAGGTAATAAAATTACATAAAGGAAAGATGAAACATGAGCTAGATCTGAATAGTAGATTGCCTTATACCTTGATGGTGCAATGTCTCTTTGGATGTGATCACAAATGTTAATTCAGTAGCTTGAAATTTACAAAAACATAAAAGGAAATAATGAAAGATGAGCCTTGTGTAATGGATGTTTTATTTTACCATAATGCTTGATGAAAAAGAAGAAGAATAGATTGAAGACTTGAAGATTTGGATGCTTGGAGACCTTGAGAGTGCTCTTGAAATATTGATCTTGGATGATAGTGATTTATTTATCATCCTTTGTGATACTTGATAATTCCTTGATGTTAAAATGAGGAAAGATAGGCCACCTATATACATCTCACTACATTTTTGGATTCAAAATTAAAATAATGATGACCATGGGACCTAATCTCCCACCAAAACATTACCATTGGGCCCTGAGCCAAATTTTAACCATTTTAGGTGGGTACATAATGTTATTAACATTATGTACATAGGAAAGTCAACCCAAATTTGTACTAGATTTCGAGATGATAGGGTAGATGCTAGTGTAGACACCTAAATCTGATTAAAACATGATAATCATATTTAGTGCCCTCCTAGAACATCATTGATTAAGTAATTATGCATTACCTAATTGATTTATGTTATCCCTATTATTCTATTAAGTTTAATGAATAATATCTAATCATTTAACTTAATTCATATTATCTATTTTCCCTCTACTTGTGAATTGAATATTCAACTTTATTCAATTTAACCGCTAACCTAACCAATCCCAACCACCTAACCCTGAGTTATAACTCAACCTAACCCCTTCACACATGCTAACCCTTCCTCATTATCTAATTGATCCTAATAAGCTAATTAACCCCTCCACTCATTCTCTCTCCTCCCATAACCATCTCCCTAATCACCCCTCTTAACCCCTAACCCTAATCCTAATCACTCTCTAAGCTGGTCACATTCCTATTCCCTATAGGATTTGAGAGATGCAAATCCACAGAATGCCAAGAACACCTACATGCAAATAACCTATTACAAGAGAGAAGAAGAAAGAGGAAAAAGAAGAACTCAGAAGTTGCTCAAAAAGTGAGAGCGAAATTATAATTTGAATTAATCAACAACAATTACAATGTTCAACCTTAAAAAGGTGAATGAAACCCTAAAAGGTAAAAGCTAGGTTGCACATTAATAATTAATAAAAGAATTAAGTATTAATGCACCTAAGAGAAATCTTAAGCAATAAAGAGTAATGAATTAGCTAATTAAATCAATATGATTTAATTAATAAGCAAACTAATGATTACTCTAACACCCCCCCTTAAGCTAAGTGCAGGGGGTAAGCTAACCTAGCACAGCTATGAAAGCAGTAAATGGGTCCCGGCAACAAGGCCTGATTAGGTACCCAATACAAGGAAATGGCTCAAGAGACTCTCTCAAGACCATAAGTACAATCAACCCCCCCATGAGAGAGGGATGAGACACCAAAGTCCCCCCAGAATGAAGAAACTCCTATCACAATGGTAGATTCCTGATGTAGAATCCAAAAGGAGATCCTAAAACAGCAAATGATATTCCTCCCCTTGGGAAGAAACAAATCCAAAGGATGATGTTGAAGAAACCTTGTGAAGAGTGATGAACCAATCTATCTCAAGATGTGTGCCTTGATCGGATGCTAAAGAATCTCTCTGTCTGAACTAAAACAACTAATGCCAAATCCAAACTTATGTGGAGAATCATGAAATACAACCGCAGAATGCACAGATAATGGTGGGCAAATAGTGATAACCTGACTGTCAAGGTAGAGGAGATGAATGTCCTCAAAATAATCCTCCAAATCTGTAGTATAAGACTCAATAAGCAAGAAAGATATGTCTGTAACATAAGAGTCCAACGTATCTATGTCTGGAAGATGTATGCTTTCCTACTGCACAAAATCAGGAGCAACAGGAGATGCTGATGAAGTCTAAGTTTGAAGAATGGGAACTATGATACAAGCCTATGATCCATTGGAACATGTAAGGGTGTCTAAATACTCAAGCTCCACTAAAGTATCATGATCAAAGGGTGTATTCTCTCTCCAGGCAATGGGTATCAGACAATCTGAAGCAGGATCCTCTGGGAATGGAGAGAGATTAGGGTCTCCATGTATCTCCCAAATATGTGTCCAAAGTGGGTGAGAAAAATCAAAGTCTGATATAGCCAACACAGTGTCATGATCAACACTAGACACTATAATTTCTACTATGTGATCTCTAATAATATACCATGCTAATTTTCCCTCTGAATTGGTCGATTTAGGTATGAGATCATACAAATAAGGAAAAATATTAAACCACCTACAATGTGTAAGTATACCCTTTTCCCATGACTCATAATTACCCCATTCTAGAATAACAATAGAAGGGTGAGAAGAAAAACCCATGATAACTCTTCACATGAAACAAACTGAGTGCTGAAAAACATAAGTTCTGACTTTGACTGGAAAAATAGACATAAAAATTTAAAAACCATAAAATAAAACCTACATAATGAGATAGATCTCTGAAATATCTTTCCGACAATATAAGGAAGTCGAAAATCCGATACCGTATGCTAAAGATATGGCCAAAATACCAAAAGTGCTCAAAACTGCCCCAAAGAAGGTTTGAGAGTAAACCCTAGTGGTTAGGTTAACCGCTAGAGGTTAGCCACTAGCGGTTAATTGACGGCGGCACCCATTTACAAAGTAGCATTGATTTTCAAAACTACATGCGTTAGTTTTTAACGCAAAAATCAATTAAAATTTGATTTTTTTGATTTTTTTTAAAAATTTTCACCTCGAAATTTGAGTCGGAAAGAGAATTTTTTTCCCAGAGGCTACTGTGACCAAAAATGGAAAAATTTATATGAAAAATGACTCTCCAAAGCCTTCTGAGAGTGATGGTGATGTCTATTTTTTCTCAATGTGCTCTAGAAAAAAGTGTCTCTTCTAGATTGAAGAAGAAACTGCAGAAAAGCTGTGGTTTTTGCCCTCGAAACACTGCTTCACAAACACTAGACTAGGCAGCAACAGTGTGGCTCTGATACCATGTAGGATTTGAGAGATGAAAATCCATAGAATGCCAAGAACACCTGCATGCAAATAAACTATTACAGGAGAGAAGCAGAAAGAGGAAAAAGAAGAACTCAAAAGTTGCTCAAAAAGTGAGAGCGAAATTATAATCTAAATTAATGAACAACAATTACAAAGTTCAACCTTAAAAAGGTGAACGAAACCCTAAAAGGTAAAAGCTAGGTTGCACATTAATAATTAATAAAATAATTAATTATTAATGCACCTAAGAGAAATCTTAAGCACTAAAGAGTAATGACTTAACTAATTAAGTCAATATGATTTAATTAATAAGCAAACTAATGATTACTCTAACAATCCCAAGATTAGGAACTCAACCCCTTTTCCAAAGTCAAACTTCTCAAGCCCTCTCATAAATTCCCACCCATGCCTCATTAATGCCATCTTAAATTCCTTTTAATGCTCTTACACATCCATTCAAGGCTTCTTACACTCTTCTTACACACTCCATCCCTAAAGTCTTCTATCATCCCCTTTACACATTTCCCTAAATGGTCACATTCCTCATTCTCTCACACCCTCTCTCCTTGTGACACTTGTCACAATGAGAGGTATTTGGAGAAGCACAATCCTTGTGCTCTCTCCCAAATTTATCTAAGACACTCTTCAGGTTTGCATCCTAACCCTCCATCTCTCACCCATTTTCCTATATAAGGAGCCCCTTCCCTTCACAAATCATCTCATCTTTTCAGCAGAGTTATAATGTAGTTTTGAAGAGCCAAATACATCCAACCCTAAAGCTTGGAGCATGCATCATTGATCATGCATTCTAATCAATGGACACATCCAAAGGTCGAATGGAGTTTGATTGAATTTTTAAGGAGGTTTGCACTTTCTTAGGTTTTATTCCTCTCAAATTTTGTTTTAGTCCAATCATGAGTGTGGTTTTTATTATTAGTTGTAGAGTGCTTTAGTTATTATTGTATTTCTTTTTGCGCACTAATTTCACTGCTCATATTTCTGGCACGCCTGGTGGGACCCACTTCATGGATCAATTTTCACTAATATAATGGTTGTTCTTGAGTTTTTGGGTTCGTAGGTTCATAGGTTCAAAAAGAACTTTGGATCAAAATAGACTCCACCCTTGCGTCTAGATCGCTATTTCTAGATGAAATGACTATAAACTTTCCCATACCTGCCTATAGTCAAACCTGTTACAAAATATTTTTTCCCAAACAGGTCGTACGACCTTCTGCACATGAATTGAGATAACTTCTAATACATGCAGATCGAGGCATCCTCTACTTTCTTAAAAAATAATTATTTGGTGTTCAACCCAAATACCCTCAATATCCAACTCTTATTATGCTTGCGCATTAAGTTTTAATTTCATCCCTACATCCAAGCCCCAACACCTAGGCCCTAACCCTTGGCTTTGTTTCATCTACATAAATATTTGTATTAAAATAACTAATTTCTCCCTTCTGTGGTGCATGTGGGATCAAAATGCCACACCACCCGCGCTACCTTCCCCTTCTCTCACTTCCCTCTCACACCTATGTCGCTACCTCCCACCGCTTCCATCCACCCATTGCTTCCTTCATCCACCCCTCACCACTTCCCCACAACCTCTCTCCTCACCACGCCTACCCCAAAAACCTCAGCACTCACCCATTCTCCCTCTTCACTCTGCATTGTGTCTCCCTTTACCTCCACCCCGCTTCCTCCAACCCAGCTCTCNAACCCTGCACCACCTTCCTCCCCGCCTCCCTAGAGTCCTCCCCCATGCACCAACCCCATGGAAATTCTCCACCCCACTCTTCTCCCTCCCTCTTCTTACCACGCCCACCAGCCCATGTCACTCTACTCTCTCCCTCAACCTACCCTCCTACACCTTCTCTCCTCCACCTAAGCACCGCCCAGTCCAGCCACCTTCTCTCAGTAGATGGTCTTAATATTGATGCCTTTCTAGCCTTCAAAAATAGGACTATTGGCTTTTACGTATGAAAGCCATACAGGTTTCAAATTTAATCATGCAGGTGGATGACATCATGAGGTGCCCTTTTAAATCCATGAGAAGGCACTTTCACTAAAATGCTCATAACTTTTTCATACAAGCTCTATTTTTTACGATTGGAAAAGTATCAGAAAGCTGACTTAGAGGCCTTTTAAGATTTTCAAGCCACTTCATTAGATTCCTCATCAAAAATAAAGTGCACTCATTCAAAGTCACCCCTTCTTTTGTGCACTAATCTAATCAAATTGAACACAAATCTTGAATGCCCTTAAGGAAATTGAACAATTCAAGAAAAATCAATCTTGAATGCATAAGGAAATCAACACTTTGTTTCAGGTTTTAAAATCAAACACGCAATCAATAATCTTTCATTTTGGATCTAAAACTAAACAATCAATCAAACATCTCATTTTGGGCTTTAAAACTAACCAAGCAATCAACAATTTCATTTTGGGTCTTAAAATTGAACAATCAAACAAACACAATCTCAAAAATTGAAAAATTCTCAAAAATACTTCATTTTGGGCATAAAACTGAACAGGATATCAAACATCTCATTTTGGGCATAAAAATGAACAAGCTATCGAACATCTCAAACTTGGGTTTAAAACTGAATAATCAAAATGAACTCAATCTTGAATGCATAAAGACAATTAAATAAAGGCAAACAACATTTCAGTTTGGTGCACATAAAAAAAAAAACTTGCGATTTCATTACTGTATTAGATCAAAACACATTGCCTAACTTATTGTAAATTAATCGTGTGTTTTATGTCTTTGGAGCACTTGCACAAAATTTTCTAGAATACAACCTCACTTCATACACTATCCTCTCCCACTATCTTTTGTGGTGATTGGTGCAAGAGAAAAATGATTGTGACCATTTGAACTTTTTTATCTACTTAGAGGGGTCTGTCCAGAAGAAGCATGAGTCCTTCTAGAGAATGATCCCAAACCCGTAAATAATTTTTCCAGTATAGAAATAAGGCATGAACTAAAGGTCCATTTTACATCCCTTCAAGCTCGGGCGAGTCATGTTTGATGGTAGTCCATACTGGGTGAATATCCCCAGCATACTGGCATGGTCAAACTAGGCTCTTAAGTAAGTCATGTCATACAAATTGATTTCAAGGACTCCGTGAAATAACTAGTAATTGATAAACTAGAAACCTACTTGTTTCACCCCCATAGGCTTGATAATTGGTTGGGCATGGAAGATAGTAAATTCCCCAAGAAACTTGCACATTTGTGCCACATTGAGCATTTGGAGTCAGATAATACGACATAATGACTGGAGCCATTTCATGCTTGGTAATGCTTGTATTCTAATTAGCTCTTATGTGTGTGCCTACGTATGGAAGAAAAGGTTTTCAAGCTAACTAAATCCTTAGGTATAATTTCTTGTGTGTGCATGCGATGTTACAACCCTTGTAAAAAATATATCTTGAACATACAGAATCCAAAAATTTTGAAGTCCTTTTGCCAAAGAAATCAACATTTGTATGCTTCTTGCAAGGTTTCTTTGCCTCTAGCCATAGTCACACTCCAAGGCAGACTTTTCATAGTCACTACCTCATCCTAAACTTGAATTGAACAAGTTGGTCTATGCCTCTTTGCGTATTCCATACAAGTGTGCCTTGGAATGTATAGTCTTCAAACTGAGCTCATGTCCAATTCCATCAAACATAAGAAAGTGAAGACTCCTTTGCCTCCCATATGTAGAGAACAAAAGAACGCAACCAGAGAGGCCAAGAAATATTAGCATATCATTGAAACCATTGAGGAATAAAACCATAAGCATGGAGAATACGAGAAGATCCTTTTTAATTGCAAGATTTCCCATTTCCAAAGAAAATACCATCTGAACATGACCTTCGTCGCATATGAGCAATATGACTAGTTGCATCATCACCCATTCCTCCTCTTCTTAGATCTCGTAGCATGCATTTTAGGACATCCTTAGTCATCATCCTTAGAAGCACATCACACACATCCAAGCATAATATTAGTATAATCCACCCCAATCAAAATCAATTCTATCCAATGTTAGTCAATCCTAATCAAATCCAATCAATCCTAGCATCATCATCCTAGTATCATCATCTTGGCCTCATCCTACAGTGAATCTCATCCTTGGTGTCCCATCCTTTTTAGATTTTATTGACCTGCATCCTTAATCAAAACCATATCTTAACTATCCTTAGGCTAAGAATTTTCCTAGGATAATCAACTTTATCTATGTAAACCTCATCACCTTGAACAAAAGGTTGGTTCATTTTGATTAAGAATCTTTTCGGTCAAAGACCACAAGTCTGTCTTAGGTTGGAAATCATCATCCACTTGATTGTGTATTAGGGAGAGAAACCCTTTATACATTTTGGCACCAACTCATCTTTTATCCTTAGGAAGCATCATCATCATTATAGACGCATCATCTTAATCCTAGTCATAACATCATTATCCTTAGTTTTAGGAATATCCTTGCATTTCACATCCCTTTAGGGAATTCATTTTATGCCACCCATCACATGCTCCACTAAGAAAAGGAAGGACATGAACCCTAATCTAGCATCTAGCTCATTCGATCCAATAATTAATCACACAAACGCAATGGATTCATTTGATCCGTAGAAAAATACACCTATCCAACACATTTGGGTAGGCACAAATGAGATTCCAACTATGAGTAATATAGAGACATTCATAAATCATCAAAGACATGTTCACATGGTGAATTCTATTAGTGGATGCAACAAAATTCATGTACTTATAGACATTCAGTATCAAGGAATCTAATTCCCACCTTGGCTTATACCAACACTCATCACACAACCTATGGAACTTTCAGGATCAATTCCTCATTCCATCCGAAACAAATTTGTTGACCCCCTTCAGTGAGGTCTATAGGTAGGGTCTCTTATATTACAAATAGTCCAACCTTCCATCTCACCATCCATCATGCACACTACACTTCAATCTACCCCGGTCACAGTCCTGGGAGCCCTGCCTCCTAATCCACCATCAACAGTGCAAGAAATACCTCTCATCACTACACAAGAACCTACACCTATCCAACCCATAGTTTCTCTAACCCCACAAGAATCCCCATCATTTGTCACACAATTTTGACCACCACCAATCAGCACTCAGCAAGCTAGCATTCCACCCCTCACCAGTCAGCCCATTCAAATGGCTTCTACCAGTTTGTAGCATCAAAGCACCCAAATTTCCATGCATCTTCCGCCCTTTTCTTCCATAGCATACCAATAGAAGCAAGCACAATTTTCCACTGGCATTCCACTCATGAATCATTACAACCAACCCTTACTTCTGCAAGGGCCCACTTTCCATACTCCACTAGCAACACAATCACAATGTATGCCAACACTTCTTCCACAAGCACAATCTAACCCAAATCCTCCACCACAAGTTCCTCAATTCCGTCAAACAGAACAAGGTGCTTCATCTTCCACTTGGAACTATTCTCAAGCCACCAAGAAAGCCTTATGCATCTCCACATAGACGCCGAGGACCAACCCACTCACCTCCCAACCATAAAAAACATTCACCAACCTATTTGCAGCCTTGCAATATTCTATCCAACCCACTCAGCAACAACCCCAGCAATAGACCACCAATCTATTTGTATCCCAAGTACTACAACAATAATTCAATCTCTTCACTGTAGTGCAAACTCCTATCCCACCTATTCAAAAGAAACCTTAGCAACAACCATAGCCACAAACCACCAATCCATTTTCATCCCAATCATAGTAGCAATAGTTCAATCCTTTCATCATTGCATAACCTCCTGTCCAACCTACCTAGCAACAACAACCACCATCGCAGCACAAAAATCCCCTCATCACCCAATTACTATAGTAGACTATTAATCCTTTTGCCAGTGCACAACCCACTATCCATCCCACTCTAAAACAACAACCCAACTTTGCCAGTTACCTATCCATGCAATCTTCAGCTACATCACAAATTGTTCCACCGCCACAGCAACCCAGTAATCCCGCCAACACCAATTTCTTCACTCCACCCACTGGTGGCATTCCACTGCAAATCACCTATCCCCCATACCTCGATAATGCAACACCACCACCCTATGCAAGCACACAGCAGGCTCAACCCACTTACCCAATACCAGGGAAAATACAAGCCTACTTCCAGCAGTTAAAACATACACATCAGGCTTTGCCACCTCCTCCACCACAATATTCCCCTCAACCAAAGTTCCCACCACAATATCCCATCTATGCTGACCAACAACCTCCATATAAAACACAAAAATACCCTCCATAAAACCCCCCATATTCACCAACTCCATTCGACACATACATCACAAGCGCGATCAACATGAAAGGGATTAACAATCCCCCACCAGTTAACCAAGAATGGGAAGAAATGAAGAATGCCCATAAAGAGCTGTGAGATGGGACTGAGATAAAGGCATTCATGTTTTAGGAAGTATGTCCCTATCTGTTCGATCAAGCCATCACAAGCATTCCCTTTCCTAAGCATTTTGAAACACCTAAATTTGAAAAATATCGAGGAAAGGGAGATCTAGTCAGTCATATCAAGGAGTTCTATATGGCATGCCAAGAAGTGGCCTACAGTGATAAACTCCTCATGCAACTATTCCCTAAGAGTTTGGGAGGAAACATTATTTAATGGTTCTACAAGATCCATTATGGCACAGTATCCACATTTGAAAATCTATCTGAAATGTTTGTAGCACAATACGCACATAACATTGAGAATGAAATCTCCCTTCTAGACTTATGCAAATCCAAACATAAAGGAGGAGAGAGATTAACAAATTATCTTTAGTACTAGCAAGGGCTCACCATGATATTTTCATATCAACCCCCATAGAAATGCCTCATCACAATCTTTATAAAAAATCTCCATCCCAAACTAGCCTACCACATGCGCATGAACTACATATAGATGTATCAGGATATCAGAGGAAAGGGCATGGATCTTGAATGAGGTCTTGTAGAAGACGGTGCCATAAAACACTACAAGGAACCACAACTTGATAGAAACAACAACGATCACTCACGATATTGGAACAAGAACAAAAATGTTGTAACAAATGGAGCCACAAACACTAAACATGTCCAGATCATTGTTGCAAGTCCTCAAACACCCACCCCAACATATCAACAACAACACTACTAGCATAACATACCAGCATAGAACTACCAGCAACCACAATATCAATAGGTGCCATCTCCCCTAGCATATCAAAAAGAGACACAACATCAAGAAACATAATAGAAAAACACACACCTATAGTAGGCCGCACAAAGCAACTATCAGCACAACTATCATAATCCCCAAAACTAGAAAAATGCAATATTAGTCCTGCAAGGATAGAACAGACCTCGCAGAGATCAGTGTGCACCTAAATATACATTCACTCCCTTGGGTGAATGCATTGATGTCATATTCCACAGAATGGAAAAAGAAAACCTAATTGTATACTTAACACTGAAGAAACCTTTTGGGGACTCTACTCCTAAACCACAATGGTATAAGGACAATGAGTATTGTGATTATTACCATGTTAAGGGACACACTTTTGTTAAGTGCATGAAATTACATCACTATATCCAAGAACTCATTGATCGTAATGAAATCAAGATAGTTTATACAACCAAGGCTTCACCCAACAATGATTTGAAAATATACCAAAATGTGTTCCCTAACCATGGCAACAACAAGGGACCTACCAACACAAATACTGCTCAAACATCCAATCAAGGTAAAGGAAAACAAGGAGACAATATAGGTAATAAAACTACATCTTATGTTGATTTTGGCAGCTTAATTGGTTACATATCCCAGGTCAAACCATTGGTAAATTTTATCCATGTCAAGGGCGTTGATACCAATTATGCAGTTACCATGCATCAAGCATGCGTAAATGTTGTCGGTGCTAGTACTGCCTCCTCCTCTGGGGCACAATACAATCTATTGGAACATTTAGGGAATACGCTCACCCAAATCTCCATCGTAGATCTCCTTCGTACATCACACATACATCAATAAATCCTGAACAAAGCTCTCCCAGAGTCTCGTATACCCAGCAATATCGAAACTAGCCAATTCCAAAACCTTGTAAGGCACTTTTTCTCTTAATGCAGAATATCTTTCAAAACCTCAGACATGCCATCCATTGAGCCCAATCACAGTCTCCCCCTTCGCATCGTTGTTATGATAAAAAATGTTGCCATCAAACAGGTCATGATAGATAATGGTTCAGCCTTGAATCTTTGCACTTTGAAATTTGTTAAGCAACTAGGATACTCTGAGGAAGATATATTGAGTGACATCATCACTATCAAAGCATACGATAATCTAGAATGCACCTCAGAAGGCACAATCTCCTTGCCTATCCAATTGGGCCCAGTAATACAAGAAACAACATGTCATGTGGTCAATCTTGACCTCCCATACAACATCCTCCTTGGCCACCCATGGATCCACTCTATGTAGGCCATCCCTTCCACCTACCACCAATGCATCAAGTGCCCCCACAATGGAATTGATATCACCATCCATGTTGATCCCTAGCACTTTACATACTATTGTGCAATGGAAGCCTCCTATGCACATTCAACTCATTGTCCTAGAACTGAGATTGGCACATCTGTTACCAGTTCCTCCAAAACCTTTCTTGATCCAAGCACTATCCTTTCATCCACTCTTTCCATCATTGACATTGATCACCAAGGCTATGGATAATATAGCCTCACCAATACTTTTTTTGTCGGAGCCCTACCAACCAATCAACATACTCATGGGCATCCATCTAGTTACATAGAGCAGAAGGAACCTGAGCCAGAATAAATGGGTTCTATTACCTTTCTTTTCCATGGTATTCTGAATGGCCAGGAAATAGCACCTTATATCAACAATTGGTTGTACAAAGATCCCACACCTCCTGACACTGGCCTCCTCAATCACTTCAAAGGAAAATATCCCTCTACCCACAAACTGGTCATTGAAAAATGGAACTATCAAGGAGGCGGACTAGGCCCCGATGAACAAGGCATGAGATTTCTCATTAAGGCCTCTAAACTAAAAAGACCCATTGGTCTAGGCTTTGAACATGATACATATGGATTTGGTCTTAACACAACTGGGGGCACTAATGAAACCAATCTAACTTATCACATTTTCCTGGACAACATACACAAATTTGAAGACATCTTAGAAGAGAAAATAGTGAGAGCTTATGACGATATTGACGATGACATCTTCCTTGGTAATGCTATCCTTCACCAATTATCCCTCAATCTCATATACCTTCCCCTTACCCTTCCAGAACTCATAAACTATGACCAACCAAGCATTGTCCCTATAGACAAGTTTGAAAGAGCGGCCACACTCCTAAGATTCATGGGAGCAACAGATCAACAGCTAGACTGGGGGCAGTCCTCTACACATGTATACAACTTGAACCCTGAGGCATACTTTGGGGGAGAGGAGGTTTTCAGCCACAAAATTAAAAATAAAAAGAAAAAATAAAAAAAAGGATCTCTTAGTGAAAACCCCTCTGGGTGCTATCTGATCATAAACAAGTAAAAACAAAGGGCGTATCTCCTGGTGAAATCATTTTTGAGGCACCAAGAGATGGAGATTCTCCTCTCCCTATTATCCATGATTCCAGGTCAAAGAATTCATCCATCATCATTGAAGAAACCAAACCTGTCAATCTGGGTAAAGAAGATCAGCCTCGGCTCACTCACATTGCAACATCTTTAACAGAGGAAGAAGAAATATCCTTCACAGCTCTTCTTAGAGAATATCCTGACATCTTTGCATGGTCCTACTCTCACATGCCTAGGTTGGACCAAGCCCTCATGGTGCATCACTTATCAGTGGATCCAAACATCAATCTAGTTAAGAAAAAACTCCACAAGATGCATCCTAAGGTAGCATTACTGGTCAAACAGAATTGGAGAAACTTTTACAAGCTAAGATCACAAGAGAAATCAATTACTTGGATTGGATCTCCAACATGTTGCAAGTCTCCAAGCCTGACAACTCAATCAGAATCTACACAGAATTCTATGATCTTAACAAAGCATGTCCTAAGGACAATTTTCCATTACCCAATATCGACATGATCATGGACCTCACAGCCGAACATGAGATGTTGTCTCTTATGGATGAATTTTCAGGATACAATGAGATCTTCATAGCAGAAGAAGATTAGCACAAGACAACATTCACAGCCCCATTGGGAACCTTCTTCTATAACATGATGCCATTTGGGCTGAAGAATTTTGGAGCTACATATCAGAGGGCCATGAATGTTATCTTCCATGACATGATTCATAAGATCCTTGAAGATTGTGTGGATTACATATTGGCTAAATCCCAAAAAAGAATAGATCACCTAAATGACCTAGAGGCAGTATTTGATTGTCTCTATCACTATGGCTTGATGCTCAACCCTAAGAAATGTGCCTTTGGGGTCATCTCAGGGAAGCTCCTTGGCTTCATTATATCAAAGTGTGGAATTGAGATAGATCCTAAAAAAATTCAAAGCCATCATGGAAATGCCTCCGCTAAAGACACTTAGATAGTTGCGCAGTCTACAAGGAAAGCTCCAATCAGTGCATCATTTCATATCACATCTCATTGATAAGTGCCAACCTTTCATGCATCTCCTACGGAAAGATAGAAACTTCAAATGGGATCCTTTATGCCAAAGAAGTTTTGACAAGATCAAGGGATACCTAGAAAATCCACCCATCTTAGTACCGCCTACACTAGGTAAACCTCTCATCTTATACATATCTCAAACAACAACAGAACTAGGGACACTTTTGGCTCAATTAGATGACAATGGAGAAGAGCAAGCTATCTACTACATCAGTTGTACTTTGGTAGGATATGAGCTGAATTACACACCAATGGAAAAATCATGCTTGGTAGAGGTTTTTTGCCACGCAAAAACTTTGCCATTACATGGTCAGTCACATTGTTCAACTCATATCAAAAGTTGATCCTCTCAAGTATCTACTATCAAAAACAACTCTCACAGGCCGAATGGCTAAATGGGTAATGCTTCTAAGCAAGTTCAACATCGAGTACATCGACAGAAAGGTCATCAAAGGGAAATTCATAGCAGATCAATTGGCAGAGGCACCATTGGTCGATGCTTATCCCTTAATCATGGAGTTTCTTGATGAGCACTTATGCATGGTAGAAGAACAACCGGCTTGGAAACTATTCTTTGATGGAACCTATACAGCTCATGGTTCTGGAGCAGGCATATTGTTCATCACCCAACATGGCGAATATATCCCAAAATCATTCAAACTGGGATTTCCCTACACTAAAAATATAACTTTAAGAAACCCCATCTAGAAAAATATATAAAACCCTGGCGAATCTCTCATTTTATTTTTTAAAAAATTAATTCCTATTGGTGAATCTCTCAATTTTTTGGGAAAACAAATTATTTGTATTGGCGAATATTTTCTAATCATAGTTCTTTGTAGAAAATATTGGCAAATCTCAAGCAATAACCAAAATTTCATTAATGACCATGGAAAATAATTATATTTAAAGAAAAAAGATTTCTTATAGAAAATTATTAGCCTAACTATGAAAATATTTGATGGGTTTAAGGGAACTATATAGTATCTAGTTGCTACCATTTATTTAAAATATAATCAAATAATCTTCATTGTATTGTGTGAGATAAATGTATCGTTATTTTAATTATTATAATAGGACCCAAAATTTCTTCAGTGTTATTGATTTATCAACAATCCAAAGGAAATCTTAGCCCCGATAAGCGTTACAACTAAGATAGTAACATTTTTGCCTCATGGAATATAATGAAAATCACTGGATTATATTTTAAATCAATAATGACAACTAATATTGGTGACACAACCCTACTATAACTAACAGTTATGATATATTATTGGTGAATTAATTTAGATTTCTATAATAAGTGATAAAATTTAGGAAAATTGAATCTAACCATCTATCAAATATTAGGCGAATATTTGAGTTCAAATTTTTAATAAAATAAATTATTTGGCGATTTAAATATTTCTAAAATAAAATTTTGTAAAAGTTTGGCGATTTAGGTTGCCTTAAATCTTGAATTATTAGCCAAATTTGGATTCTCAAATTTCAAAAATTAGCCAATTAGCAAATATTAGCCACTAAAAAAATCACTAAGAAGAATATGAGGCACTGGTTATAGGACTCAACATGGCCATCCAATGGAACATCACTGACATTCAAGTCTTTGGTGACTCTTAGCTCATCATCAATAAAGTATTTGATGAATTCCAAACAAAAGATGACAAACTTCTACCTTACAAGGAAATGGTGGACAAAATGAAAGAGCATTTCCTCAATTTGCAGATCACACAAGTACCATGCTTGTAGAACAAAGTTGTCGATGCAATGGCTGTAATTGGGACCCTTCTGGAAATTTTGCACAGCGTAACACAATATGAATTCTTAGTTGAGAAACTTCATTCGCAAGCATATGAGATCGATGACATCAATTGGGTCTGTGTCTTGGTTGGTCCTCATTCCCCATGATACCACAACATCCATTCTTATCTAAAAAATGGTATCATATCCCCTCACCTCACCAACACCCAATGCCAAAACCTCATTCACAGAGCTTCCCACTACACTATTGTAGACAACACCTTATATCATCGAGGTTATCACAACGTTCTCTTCAGATGTTTAGATGAAATTGAAACTAACCAGGCATTGTGAGAAGTGCACACTAGAATCTATAGTGCCTACATGAGTGACATGGTCTTAGCTAAAAAACTTCTCAGAATTAGGGACAATAGGCCTACTATGGAGAATGATGCTTGTGAATTTGTAAAGAAATGCTTACCTAGTCAGCAACATGATAATCTGATACATGCTCTAGTGCAATAATTGCATTCCATTGTGCCATCCTGGCCATTTTCATGTTGGGGCTTCGACCTCATTGGTAAGATCAACCCTTGTCCTCTAAGGGACATAAATACATGATCATGACCACTGAGTACTTCACAAAGTGGGTCAAATAAATCCCACTAAACCTCACAATAGGCATCCAAATATCCAAGTTTATCCTCTACCACATCGTTTTCCACTTTAATATCCCATCCACCATCTTCACAAATCATCGCACACTATTTGAAAACCAACATGTAGAAGATTGGTGCAAGCACTTCCATATCCACCATCGCTACTCCAGTCCATATTTCCCCTACGGTAACGGCCAAGTTGAGGAAACCAACAAAACCATCCTCAAAATCCTAAAGAAGGTTGTCAATGGTACTATCTATGACTGGCATCTCCAAATCAACCCCACCCTTTGGGCCTATTGCACTTCATATCACACTTCTATAAGTACCACTCCATATTCCCTTGTCTACAGTCCTAAATTCATCTTACCATTCAAGGTTGAACTCCCATCACTCCAGGTATCTCTAAAAGACCTAACCACTGATGAAGACTATAGAGTAGCTAGAGTCACACAACTTGATTTGCTAGATGAAAATAATCAGCAAGCCTATGATCACCTGGTTATATATCAGAACTGACTCAAGAGAAGCTATAATAAGAAAATTCACCCACGCTAGTTCCAAGTAGGGGAATTTGTGCTCAAAGAAAATTAGAAAGTGGGTACTGATTAAGATAAGAAAGGTAAGTTCAAGTTCAATTGGAAAGTTCCATACATCGTCACTGCATGCTTTGGATCTAGGGAATATCAGTTATCTACTCCTAAAGGAGAACCCTTGAATGATCCTATCAATATCATTCATCGCAGGTGCTTCTATGCTTGACAGTTGGTTGTTCATTCCCAGTTATCTGAAAAATCCATAAAAAATGTAAAAAGTCCTGAAAAAATCATTATCATGGTAAATTTTTTGTAAACAAACACCTTAATAATAACAAAAGAAAAAAATTGAAAAACATAAAAAGAAAATAAATCTTCCAATGGTGAAAACTTGGCAATCAGGCGGCTTGGACAAGTATGCATGATGAAAACATAGAAAGAAGGCATCACACATAGTGGACTGTATCATTATCTATCAAAATCTTGTTTCCCTCTATCTCCCTTGTCACATCCATCTTAGCCTAATCATTTCCTGTATTACCTAGATGTTCCCTCATCACACACACCAGTTTACATCTGGTCCTATATATCATCGTTAGTATTTGTTGTATATATGTTGTCCTATCCCTAATCCCTGATCTTCCTGTATCTTCAGTCTATATATATCTTGTCCATCTTAGTCCATTCTTGACTTTGGTCTCACCTATTCATATCCCATGCCTTTGGTCGGTGTCCTTGTATAAAGTGATCCAGTTCCATTCCAAATACTGTGCTACAACAAGTTACTTTTGAAAAAATCATGCTTCAGCAATTTGATCTCAGTACAAATTTTGGCCAATCAGATACACACTTGACATCTCCATGGACATGGGTCCATGTAGGATGTATCCTTCCTCACGTTGATCTAACTCTAATCATATTCATTAGACTAGGTCCATGCAAGATGTATCCTTCCTCACGTTTGACCTAAATCCAATCATCTCCATCGAAATGGGTCCTTGTAGGATGTGTCCTTCCTCTTGACTAACCTTAATCCAATCAACGTTCTCTATCATTTGATCTCTCTAGAAAAAGGCATCTTTTGGTTGAATTTTTTTATCTTGAAATTTGATTTTGGTTCTTGATTATCATTCCTGATTCTTTTTTATTGTTATCCTCCTCAAGGTTGCCATGATTCTTTATATCATACTATGCTGCGAATGGACGCACCTGGAATAAGGGAACTTGATCTTTTTGTTTGATGTTTGTGAGTCAATTGATATGACCCTTGCATGTGTGTAATCCATTTGGGTTCGCATGCTACTCTTGGGAAATGTTGTTTTCTTGTGGGATTTTTGAGCATCATTTCGATCATGGTTCTTCCTGGGAGTCATGTGTGATGTTGGGGCAACCCCCGTGTATTTTTTGTGTTAGTCCTCTACAACACTGGTGACAAGGCCTTGTGTTCCTAGTAACCTTGGCATGGTATCTAGCATTTCTATATCAAAATAAGTGCTCAAACTACATGGTGGTATTCCTTCCTTGAATACCCCTCGCTCAAGCTTCAAGAAAATCCCCCCCATCGAATCCCTAGTAGAGAAATCCTATCCAACAAACAACAATCCTATCTTCCAATTAATCCCTGCAATGGTCCTACTCCTACCTAATCCCTCCTAATCCTCCACACCTCATCCCTCATCCCTGATGCAAACTTGAATCCCACATCTCCTACCATCCTCCTCTTCTTCTTTTTCTTTCCCTTTCCTGTCGCTCTTAGCAATCTTTTTGAGACGTCATCAGCGCTTCATTGTTCTTCCCATTGCCCTCTTGTGGGGGCATCACCCTAGTCAAGTTCTATTATAATTCTATCCTAATCATCACTCTGGGGAAAATTTGTTGCATATGTCACGTCTTCGCGTCGTCTATTATTTTAAACATCTTCAAAATAGCATTATTCTAACACTATGTTGAAGAGGGAAAAAATGTAGACACCTAAATCTGATTTAAAACATGATAATTATATTTAGTGTCCTCCTAGAACATCATTTACTAAGTAATTACCCATTACCTAATTGTTTTATGTTATCCCTATTCTTCTATTAAGTTGAATGAATAATATCTATTCATTTAACCTAATTCATATTATATATTTTCCCTTCACTTGTGAATTGAATATTCAACTTTATTCAATTTAACCCCTAACCTAACCAACCCCTACCACCTAACCTTGAGTTATAACTCAACCCAGCCCCTTCACACATGCTAACCCTGATGACAGTAAGTTTTTCCATTAGTATACTTTGTGAAAAACATTGACAGAGACCATCGATATAGCTACCTGACGAACAGAGTATGTAGCTAACCGACGCACAAAAGCGACGATACCCGACGAGGTAAAACTGATAAGTATGGAATTTCTTGATGAACACTAACAAGTGTTGTACCAACAAAGTAACTAGGACATCACCGAAAGGTCAATTACATAACACAAATATCATCACCGACGATACAGTTTTGAGAACAAAACTGACAGAGCAGAAAAGACATACTTGACGAACAGTTCAAGAAAGGAACACTGACGAAGAAGAAAACTAAGAGACTGATAGAGCAACCCGACCATCAGAACTGACAGCCAGTTAGAAAACCCAAAAATAATGGCTCTAATTTTTCCAGGTCAGATAAAGCACTGTAATTCTATTTATAGAGTTTTAATTTGTTTTAAATCATTACTTGAGGGTCAAGCAAGCATAATGTAAATGTTTTAAAGCATCCTAACGGATCTAAAACATATCTAACTAAATATCAAGGTCAAGTTGTAAACCTTCGATCTACAGTTAACTTGTGAAGCATGAATCAAGAATAGAGCTAAAATCTAGTATAAATAGATGTTCAAGCAATTGTGAATTATGGATTCATTATTGTTGATAGCCATGAAGAGCATCTAAGGAGCAGAAGGCAGAATTCATGAAAAGTTCAAAAAAAGATTATATCTAGTTATCAAGAACACACAAAGGCTACCGATGTGCAGAGAAAGGTATTATTCAATCATGAAAAGATTACTCATACATAGGAAGCTTTATTGGATCTATTATCAGAAATTAGAGATTGCATACATCATCAGATCAAAGACTTATGTAGTTGCATTATAACAAGTGCATCACATCTAAAATCCTTTTGTAGAAGGTGGACTTAACAGTTCTTTACAAATCTCTTAACAGAGTGCACACTTAAGAGTGTTGCTAAATCTTCAAATGAAGTAGATCTTAACAGGTCTCCACTATAATACTCCTAACAAGGTAGGTCATCAGAAGTGACCAATTGTAAGCCTTTACCGGCCCCTTCTTATCTACAGATAGTGAAGTCTTGTGGGTAACAATCCCCACCGCAGTTTTTACTTCCTAACAGGAGTTTTCTGCAATATCATATCATGTGTTACATGTTATCTATTTTCATGAATTTTTCTTGTATGGTTACATATTAAAGAACTTATGATATGATTTCATATGCATAAAGAAAGATGAATAGTTAGATAAGATAATTTACAAACTAATAACTAAGGGTTAATGGGCTAACCAAGAAAATTTTTAGAGGTACTGATTCACTCCTCCCCTCTCAATACTGCATTCTCAATATAATTCCAACAATTGGTATCAGAGCTAAGTCTCTTTCTTGAAAAGCTTAAAGACTTAAGAGAAAAGATCAGAGCAATAGAAAAGTACATACTGGACAAGACTATTGAGAATGAGCAATTGCAAATGCAAATAAACTATGAGCAGTATAAAGAGGCGAGAATCAACTTGAGAAAACTTCTTGATGAAAGAAAGATTATGGCAACTTGGCTGAATGAGAAGGACTACAAAGAATCAAAAATACAAGATCACTTTGATTCAGCAAAATCAACATCAAGTAAAGCATCAGACCAATCAGATGAAAAGATCACAAGTCTACATGAGGCCAATCAAAATCTGACCGAGCAATTGAGAATGGTGCAAATTGGTCAAGAGACTCAAATGGTGAAAATGATTGATGTCATGAATGATGCAAGAAAACCTGAAAATGAAAGAACACTAGCCATTGATGATAGGAGGAAAATAACAGAGAAGTTGCAAGAGAAAGAATCAGAAATTCAAAGACTTACTGAGCATCACCATGAGATTACCAATCAGATTATACTTATGAGTCAAGAGGAAAACATACTAAATACAGAACTCGTTGAAAGAATATAGTCTATTGGTGAGCTAAGGGAAGAGAATGAAAAATTGAAGCATGAAATCAAAGTCCAGAATCAACACAATGAATTGATCAAGAAAGCTAAAGATAGTAACAAAAGGATGGATGATTTTCTTGATGGACAGAGAAGAGTCAACAACTACACATGATTAGGGTACAATGAGAATGGTGAATCTTCTAATCAACCAAATTAAAAGAAGGCTTTCACAACCCCAAGATCCAAGAATCTGTCATGCAATCACTATGGAAAACCCAACCACACCTCAAACATTTGTAGAAGCAAAATGAAAGGTATCCACAAGCACAATCTACTTTCATTGGTAATTGTTATAAATGTAAAAAGAAAGGACACAAGACACATGAGTGCAAATCCAAAGTGACAAATCCAAAAAGGAAAACCTACATGGACAAGTATTGTCCTACTTGCAAGATGAATGGGCATACTCATGAGGAGTGTTAGAAAAACAAAAACTAGGCCTGGACACCAAAAGAAACTGATAATAGCTACAAATCGACCAGATTCGATAACTCATATGTTTGGGACTATAACACATGGGTAAACTGCACAACATGTGGAAGGTATGGTCATATTGCTGCCAACTGTATGAGAAAGTGGACCAGAAGGTCAAGAGCTTGGACCAATCTAGGTATGGCATGTTTGTATTGTCATAAGGTTGGACATGTGATAAAAGCTTGCAAAGACCGACTGACAGATACAAGTACTCATCCCAATTGAAATACCGTTGATGACATCAAGAGAATGAGAAACAAGATGTGGGTAAAAGCCACAAACACTCAAGGTGCTGGAACAAGCAATACAAATGATGACACCCTAACCAACAAATTTGGTGGCATCACT
Source organism: Thuja plicata (assembly GCA_018584345.1). Taxonomy (NCBI): domain Eukaryota; kingdom Viridiplantae; phylum Streptophyta; class Pinopsida; order Cupressales; family Cupressaceae; genus Thuja; species Thuja plicata. The sequence goes on from MU224199.1 coordinate 1,545,755, forward strand.
ACATCCAACTAAAATACACAAGTAAGTATGGAACTGCATTGTGAAAAGTTATATATATGCATCGGTTCCATTACATATTGATCATATAGAAAAATTAGCATTATTAAAGATGCACCATATTGTCACTTGTAAAATATTGTTGAAAATCAACCATCAGTTATTGGGTACAAATCTACATTGATGAACACACATAGAAAAGTTAGCACTACTTACCATAATGTATCGGTCATTACACAAATGCCAAGTTGCTAAGTGTAAACCGATGGACATCGGTGAACCTTGAGGAAACGAAAGCTGTCTTCGCCACTTTACCAACCATCATCGGTGAAGTCACCAAAGCTACTAGCAACCCCGATGCTTTGCAAAGACACTAAATATGTTATGAATGCCTCTACTGATGAACTCAGTCTTTGTATACCGACGAGTTGGTGAGCATTAATGACAACTTAGGCCACAAAAGTTATAAAAGCCTGACGGGTGAACTCATTTTCGCACCCGCAATTTTTGAGCAACCAGGAGAGCCAAGAAGAGAGATTAACGAGTAAATTGAAGAGTGACCTTAGAAAAGACTCAACACTTCTCACATGATTCACAGGTAATCATAGAGATTCAATAAGTAACCACATTAACCAACCGCATTGTTTGATTTACGAAAAATCCTAAATTTCTGCAACACGATGGCATCGACTTCTAGAGTTGAAAATATTAAGGAAGATAAGAAGAAAATGTCCAAACTTGTTAGTAGAGACTCTTGTGTTGAACCCAAATACAAGCTGCACCTATAAATAGCATCACAACCAGACAATTCCGGAGCATTCTCTAAAATTCCACCTAGGGTTTTACTGGTAGAGGACGTAAGGTCCTATATACACTGCAAGATCTCAGAGATAGGAGATCTAGACCTAGATAATTCCTACAAGACACTATGTGATGAAGCTAGAAACCTCAAAGAAAAGCATAAGCATATAGAAGTGAAAGGACTCATGAATGCATTGCATTTTCGCAAAGTTTTCAAAATAGAATGGATAAAGATTGTTCTCAGTAGAATGCACAACAAGACTCTATGGATTAATAAGAGAAAACCAATAACAAAGGATGTTATTCATGAAGTTAATAGTTATCCTATGACTGATAAACCACAAGCTCACAAGCACCCATCCCTGAAGGAAGTGGAAAAACTGACTAGTGCTAAGTCAGACAAAAGAGCTCTCAAGGTCAACACTATCACCAACATAGAACTCAAGTTTGTTGCATGTGTGATAGGATATAAAATCTTCCAGGCAAGAAGAATGAATAGCATATCAAGCACTGCTATGAGCACAGCATAAAAAATCATGAAACAAGGAAAGAAGATGGATTTTGCAGAGATCTTGTTACATCAACTAGAGGAGAACATTTGCACTATAAGATCTTCAAGAACAAACACTTGAAATTTTGGTTCCCTCATAATGTGCATATTATTTTACTTTGAATAATACTTTCCTTCAATAGGAAAAGTTGTATGGGACACGAGAAAACCTATAACCATTCAGATAGGTGAATTCATAGAATCACTAGGAATAGATTTTGATAATGTAATGCATGAGTATTTCAAAACCATTCAGGAAATGTTGCAAACTAGAACAAGGATTCTTGAAAATTTGATAAAGGAACACAAAGAGAATATATGTTTCATGGTAGACACTGATTTCACATATATCCAAGCAGTAGTACCTAGGAATTCATGGCTTTCATGGTTAGAATATGAAATCAAAACAAGACAAGCCAATGAGTGCATTAAGGAACTACTGAATGAACTAGTGGACAAAAAGAAACAAAGATTTGGCACCTATAAGGAAGCCAAACAAAAGATCAAGACAAATCTTGTTGTCAAGAAGATTATAAACAAAAATGAGAAAATGGTTAAGAACTTAACCAAACATTTTGTAGAAACTAATGAAGGTGAAGAGGAAACAGAGGGTAAGGAGGGACTAACCGAAGGACAATCACGTATCGATGAAGAAGAAGAAGAAGAAGAAGAGAATAACTCAGAAGGTACATAGTCAGATTCTCCACCTCCTCCTACACCCAAGAAAGAAAGAACTATAGCTGCTTCAAGAACAAGAATCCAGACTACAAAAGAGTCAACTCCTTCACCATTACTGAAAGGAAAGGTGAGGATATACAAGATAAAACTAGCCCCTCCAAAAGTACAGACCAAGAGGAGGAAGATGACTAGAACTAGAGAGGATATAGAAGACTTAGCTATGGATGAAGCTGATGTAGAAATGCAAAAGGAAAAAGAACCTTTGATTCCAATAGAAATTGAGAAAATATGCAACAGCATCTCAAAATCCCAATCAATTTCTGATCCTAACATAAGGAAATGGTTAAAATTTAGTACAGAGGATCAAAATAAGATTGAAGAAGCAATAATTGTTAAAATGTGCAAACATCACTATGTTCTACTACAATTCTTAGAATATGATGTTCCCAAAGAACTGTCAGAGAGATTATTAGCTAGATGGACATTTGCACTACATTAAGAAAAGGAGATAAAAGAAAGAGTACTTGTTACTCTTATGCCTCATGATTCAACAAAGGAAGAAATTTCTGAGATGATGAAGAAGTATGAAAAAGAGTTCTCACCAAAAATGAGAGCATATGAATTTCTCAAGGGAAAGATAATTGATCTTGATCAAAATAGCATTAAGAAGTGGTGCAAGATACTCAAAAATCCCACTAAGGAAGCTAGCCAGGAGAAATAACCAATCACCATCAAAGATATACAAGCTAACTCATCTGTTGAAATGGATAAAGAAGAGAGTGATCCAGAAGGCCCCAAATATATTGATATTGTAGATGAAGAATGGCCAGACACTAGTCTTGACCACACTCAAAGTGAAGAGAGTCAAAATCCACCAAGTCCAATTCACATTGACTTGAATAAAGATGAAGAAGTTACCAAGGATGACTTGACAATAAAAGGTAATTTAGCTGATGATATAAATGATGAATCATGCTTAGAAAACATTGAAAATGACACTACAGGTAAAGACCCTGTAGTAGAAGTAAAAAAAGATGAGGATATAAATATTACACAGGGCAATACCGACGGACAGGATTCAACTATTGACACTGTAATAGTCAATACACCGAAAAACATGAATATATTAATCGATGCTATTGATATTGAATCAAGTCAGGACAAATCATCTAAGAAAGCTGATGATATACCCAAGGACATGGGTAATGATGAAAACAAAGATGCATCCAATACTCAAAAGGACACAGATATAGAACTGAAAGATGCAACCGACACTCAACAAAAAGTGTCTAATGAAAAGAACAAAGAAGCAGATAAAAAAATAGAGGATACATTGAGAAAGGATGAAGAAAAATATAAGAGTGAAGAAGTCAAGCAGGATGAAAGCTCAAAACAAAAAGAAGATATATCTGTTGATACACCTAAGGCCAATGAGGAGATGTCTTCACAAAACCAGCTGGTGGACTCAGAATAGAAACAACAGGACACTTCATCTTCTCAACCCTCACCTACCAAGTCAACCCAATCTCAAGGTTTACAAATGGTAGTACATCAATCTACCACCCAGCCAAAGAAGAAGAGGAAGAAAACATTGAAGAAAGATATTTTGGCTGTCACAATGGATGAAGTAATAGAAGTCCCAAACTGGGATATTACTACTTTGGATATAGATAAACTTCAAGAGTTTGGAGTGCTATGTCAAAGGAAATCCATTCA
>MU224199.1:1550453-1565337 GCA_018584345.1 Thuja plicata
GTCATTCAAATGACTAAGGAAGAAGTATACACAAGTGTACATACTAATACATTCAGTATGTTGCACATATCATGTTTTTGATACTAATGTCAAAGGAGGAGATTGATGACATTAAGTTTTTCCATTAATATACTTAGTGAAAAATATTGACAGAGACCATCGGTATAGCTACCCAATGAACAGAGTATGTAGCTAACTGATGCGCACAAGAGAGGATACCCGACGAGGTAAAAGTGCTAAGTATGTAATTTCCCAACGAACACTGACAAGTGTTTTACCGATGAAGTAAATAGGACATCACCGACGAGTCAATGACATAACACAAAGATCATCACCGACGATATAGTTTTGAGAAAAAAACTAACAGAGAAGAAAAGGCATATCTCCCAAATAGTTCAAGAAAGGAACACCGATGGAGAAGAAAATCGACAGACTGACAAAGCAACCTGACCATCAGAATCGACAGTCAATTAGAAAACCCGCAAATAGTGGATCTAATTTTTACACGTCAGATAAAGCATTGTAATTATATTTATAGAGTTTTAATTTGTTTTAAATCATTACTTGAGGGTCAAGAAAGAATAATGTAAATGTTTTAAAGCATCCTAACGGATCTGAAACATATCTAACTAAAGATCAAGGTCAAGTTGTAAACCTTGGATCTAGAGTTAACTTGCGGAGCGTGAATCAAGAATAGAGCTAAAATCTAGTATAAATAGATGTTCAACCAATTGTGAATTATGGATTCATTATTGTTGATATTTATGAAGAGCATCTGAGGAGAAGAAGGCAGAATTGATGTAAAGTTTAGAAAAATATTATATCTAGTTATCAAGAACACACAGAGGCTACCGACATGCAGAGAAAGGTATTATTCAATCATGAAAAGATGATTACTCATACATAGGAAGCTTTATTGGATCTGTTATCAACAATTAGAGATTTCATACATCATTAGATCAAAGACTTATGTAGTTGCATTCTAACAAGTGCATCACATCTAAAATCCTTTTGTACAAGGTGGACTTAATAGTTCTTTACAAATCTCTTAATAGAGTGCATACTTAACAGTGTTGCTAAAGCTTCAAACAAAGTAGATCTTAATAGGTCTCCACTGTAATACTCCTAACAGGGTAGGTCATCAGAAGTGACCAATTTTAAACCTTTACTGGCCCCTTCTTATCTGCAGATAGTGAAGTCTTGTGGGTAAAAATCCCCACCACAGTTTTTACTTCCTAACAGGATTTTTCTGCGATATCATATCATGTGTTATGTGTTATCTATTTTCATGAATGTTTATTGTATGGTTACATATTAAAGAACTTATGATATGATTGCATATGCATAAAGAAACATGAACAGTTAGATAAGATAATTTAAAAACTAAAGACTAAGGGTTAATGGGCTAACCAAGAAAAATTTTAGAGGTACTGATTCACCCCTCCCCTCTCAGTACTACATTCTCAATATAATTCCAACAAACCCTTCCTCATTAGCTAATTGATCTTAATCAGCTAATTAACCCATCCACTTATTCTCTCTCCTCCATCACCATCTCCCTAATCACCCCTCTTAACCTCTAACCCTAATCCTAGTCACTCTCTAAGCTTGTCACATTCCTAATCCCAGGATTACAAACTCAACCCCTTTTCCAAAGTTAAACTTCTCAAGACCTCTTTTAAATTTCTTTCATGCCTCATTAATGCCATCTTAAATGCCTTTTAATGCTATTAAACATCCTTTTAAGGCTTCTTACAGTCTTCTTACACACTCCATCCCTAAAGTCTTCCCTCATCCCCTTTGCACATTTCCCTAAATGGTCACATTCCTCATCCTCTCACACCCTCTCTCCTAGTGACACTTGTCACAATGAGAGGAATTTGGATAAGCACAATCCTTGTGCTCTCTCCCAAATGCATCTGAGCCACTCTTCAGGCTTGCATCTTGACCCTCCATTTCTCACCTATTTTCCTATATAAGGAGCCCCTTCCCTTCACAAATCATCCCATCTTTTAAGCAGAGTTATAATGCATTTTTGAAGAGCTGGAAATACATCCAACCTTGAATCTTGGAGTATACATCATTGAGCACACATTCTAATCAATGGACACATCCAAAGATCGAACGGAGTTTGATTAAATTTTTAAGGAGGTTTACACTTTCTTAGGTTTTATTACTTTAAAATTCCATTTTATTCCAATCATGAGTGTGGTTTTGATTATTAGTTGTAGAGTGCTTTAGTTATTATTATATTCCTTTTTGCACACTAATTTCACTGCTCACATTTCAGAGCCCCTTCCCTTCACAAATCATCCCATCTTTTAAGCAGAGTTATAATGCAGTTTTGAAGAGCCAAATACATCCAACCTTGAAGCTTGGAGCATGCATCATAGAGCACACATTCTAATCAATGTACACATCCAAATATCGAATGGAGTTTGATTAAATTTTTAAGGAGGTTTGCACTTTCTTAGGTTTTATTCCTCTCAAATTCTGTTTTAGTCCAATAATGAGTGTGGTTTTGATTATTATTTGTAGAGTGATTTAGTTATTTTTGTATTCCTTTTTGCACACTAATTTCATTGCTCGTAGTTTGAAAATAAGGTACAATTAATTTTGAGGTCGCAAAGGGTTATAAAATTCACAAATGGTAACAAAGGGCCTATGTAGACCAATAAATGATTGAAGAAGAAAAATAATAAATGAGAACACTTAGCTATAATGGCTTACATCAAGTTTTGAAGAAAATGAATTAGCACAGGACTTATAATTTTAATTTAAAGGTCCAATGAGATTAAGAGAACATGAGATAATGTGGGAACCCATACACACTACAATGAGGATAAAATGAGAATATAATTATAGATTCTTAATTTTTAGGATGGTACACTCTTGAAAGTTTTTTCCCACATAAATCAATGTGTTTGGTATGCCTATTATTTATGTTAATTTTTTGTAACTATTAAAAATATCTAAGAATTTTTTTACATTTATCTCCCCTTAAAGTTATTATAGGAATTTTTTATACTACTTAACTTCCTTACAAGAATAGGAGAGATGAAAGAAAAGACACACACACACACACACACACACACACACACACAGAGAGAGAGAGAGAGAGAGAGAGAGAGAGAGAGAGAGAGAGAGAGAGAGAGAGAGAGAGAGAGAGAGAGAGAGAGAGACTAATTTCCAATGCAAATATTTCTCTAGTGTGCAATTAAAACATTTGGTGTGCACCATATTTAGCATACACCATATGTAAAATTTTCATTTTTTTGAATTTAGTGCACACCATATTTGGCATGCACCAAATAGTCCACCTCTGGAAATGCCAAGCTCCTTAGGCTTGGATTTTTCTTGATCATCCAACCTAGAGGATTGGATGAGTTATTCAGGCCTTAGACTTATTTTCTTGAAAAGATGAACAAATTCTTACATTTTTTGTCATGGTCTTCATCAAGTTTCTACATGTTTCAATACAAACATAAAAATACTATGATGTTGTTAAACTCTCTATTATCTATCTAGCCATTTAATTTTTTCAAGATTTTGATTACGTTAAGATTTACATCTCTAATTTATTTTGTTATTGTGATTTTTTTGTCAAAAACCAACATGTGGTATTTTGGGCATCAATTTTTGCTCGTTCATCAAATTTGAAGAAAAAATATATTTTTAGAAACTAAACTCCATTCTACATACATTGAAAAAATAAATATATTTTCAATTAGTTTTCAAAAATTTTACAGGGAAGCACATTCAAATTTTTAACTTTTAGGACATGTCTAATTTAAAAATTAGTAAAAAAAATATATATTCATCAAAATATTAGTTGAAAAAATCATGTTAAACTACATTTTGTTAGCTAATTCCCCATGAGAGTGATTTTACAAATTCTAAGAGAGGTTAACATTTTAGGGGGAGCCCACTAGGCACTATGTTATTGTTTTTTGAAAAAAAAAAGACCACTTTGTGCGCTCCCCATTTTTCAAATCCTTAATCCCCACCATTTACAATATAAATTAGTAGAATTGCAAGTAGATTTTGATCAATGTAACTCTTGGTCTTGTTGCATCTTCAATGTTTTAGTTTAGTTATCTTGATTTTCTCATCGAAGTTTAGATTTTTTTATTTTAAAAAAACTAATGGCATATTAAGATAACTTTTTGGTCCTCCATCTTGGTGCACATACACCTTATCTTTGTCTAACCCTTTTCATCGTTTGTAATTTCTAATTTTTCTATGTTTTACTTCCTACCCTTTGAGCATCTTTAGATTCAAATTTTGGTTTATTTCGATTGGATTGAAAATTTTATATCGTTCATTCCTAGATAGTATCATCTTCTTCCATGAATGCACTCTCTTCTTCTTGGTGTGTGATTTCAAATTTTTTCCAATGTTGATTGTTTCTATGGTAGCATGCCAGTGGTTACCATTGTAGTGTTTTATCCAAATAGTTTGAAGACCATCTCAAATGCTTATAGATTCCTTATATTTGTATCACTCTCTTTGAATATCGGTGATATTTGTTTTCCAATTCTTTAATTATTTCTTCCCTTATTATCCTTACTTATTTCTTCATTCTTAGTGCTACTCTTTAGTCATTTTCCCCTATCTTCATTTTAGTATTCTTTGAGTTCATTTTATCTAAGGTTTTATCCTCGTTAAGGTTTATAATGTATTGGGAATTAATTATTTGATGTATTTGTAATCCCTTTAATGGTTTTCTTTGTGCATCAATGTCTTGTCCATTTTAGTTGTCCCATTTATTTTCTCTTTTGGTTCCTAATTGAGTAGTGGATCATTTACCCTCCATGGGTATTCCTCATTGGTATGACTTTTAAATTGACAAAGAGAGATATTTTTAATTAGATATTATTTTTTACCTTTTATCTCTAAATTCTGTGATTTGTAATTATTTCCACCTCTATTGGTTGGGAGGGAAAAGGTTTAGTGTTGATGCAAATCTGAGCATACATTACACAGTCTACATCATCCAAGTTTTTGTCTTCCTTAATAGATGATTCCATAAAGTGTCCAATGTGTTTTAAGGTTTCCAAATCCTAATAGTTTTCTATAAAATTCTACAATTTGATCTGTACAAGTATTTTTAAGATCTCTTTCTTTAGTAGATTAATTTTTTGTTCTCAATATTTGATAAATTACTTAGGTTCCCTCATGAAATATGGGCAAACATTTAGGATTTTTATTATTTTAATCCAAGAGGGATATTACACCATAAATAATCCATTTGAAATTATTTTTAGAGTCACATCTTTACCCATAATTGTGTAACAAATGTTTCTTAATTTACTAAAGTCTAATTATCCTCCTCATTTAACAAAAAAGGCTATTTCCTTAAATTTAGAAACAATATTATCTATTGTTTTATTTTTTAGAAAAAATAAATACATAATTCTAATTGTTTAGGATTATTGGGGATTTTATTCACATCTTTTTCCAGTTGGTCACCCTTGGGAATCTATTTTTCTAGGTGTGGTGGTGTTCTACAATAGGATTGTTAAGTCCTTGGATATGATTTCCATGATCTTTTGTGTCTATTAAATGATATCCCAAACTATTTTATTTGTGTCTTGCTAACTAGCCTCTATTAAAATCAATATTTCTTTATGTTAGTGTATTTATTTCATTTATCTACACTTAGGCTTATTAAGCCTACTTAGTAACTTTATTTCTGATCTTATAAGGGAGAAATAAAAGTTAAATCAAATGTGTACTTTGGAATTTACTAAGGAACAAGCTCTAATTGTAGGAAATAAAATGACACAAAATGATAAAGGAGAGAAGAAGACACTAAAAAGGAAAAGAAAGGGAAGAAAGAAGGTAAAACTAACAACTTCAAAAAGTATAACTCGTCTCAACAAAGTAAATCATCTACTGAGAGAGTTAAATGTTCCTTTTGTAACAAAACTGGTCATGAAAAACATCAATAAATGAAAAAACAAATTGACATCTCACTTTTATACTCAAAAAGAATAATATTGAGGTAACTAACTTTGTTAAAGCATCTTCTTCAAATCAAGAACTTACTAGGGACAAAGAGAAATTGAAAGGCAGGGTCTTATTTTCTAAGTGATTATAGATTCTAGTGCTACAGACCGTATGGGTTCTCAACTTAATGTGGACTCTTCAGATCCTAATTCCAATCCTAATAATTTAGATGGTTCAGTAGATGATATTCATATTCAGACATATTTTCAGTTAGGGCCACAATCTCTTCATGGTGTGTTGTCTACATCAGCAAAAACATAGTCCTTTGGGGGGGGCTTATAGGCTTCTTCTCTTCTTATCTATTTTTTTGAGGATAGTTTCATCCCACTGGGTTTTCTATCTTTCTCCTTTTATGAGAGATTTCATTTTACATGGGTACCTCACCAGACTAGTAGTCGGGACGCAATTTTTATCTTTTCCTCCTAAGTTATGCTTAAGGGGGCGTGTGGGGGGGGGGGTGGGTTNGGGGGGGGTGTGTTAGTGTATTTATTTCATTTATCTAGACTTATACTTATTAATCCTACTTATTCATCCATGCATACTTGACACTTTTTCATCAAGTTGTCAACATTTATGAATTGATTAGAGAGGTGTCAATTTCATTTCAACACCTCATCCTAGTCTAGTGGGAGGCAACTCAACACCACTCATTGAGTGTTGGGTTAAACTTTTTATTTGACCCAATCAATCTTCTTATATGTACATTTATTTAAAACTTATTCAAATGGTCAATTTTTGTTATTGTGCTTCATTTTTACTTCTTATAGATCTTGGAATTCTACACGTTGTACCCACTTGTTGTCCCCGTCTAATGGGAAGGGGATCTTTCTTCAAAGAGTAAACTTGACTCTTTCCTAAGGTCTCTCTCTTAGACCTCCCAAGGTGATCTCAACCCTAATATTTAGGCAAGTCACTAAGAACTTCCACCTCCTCAAGTTCCAATTCCAATAAATAAGTTTATCTTCCATGCTCACTGAACCTACAAGGATAGATTCTCTTCAACTAAACCAACTTTCTCACAACACTTTCTTCCATAGCTGGAATATCGCCAAGCTCGCCTAAGGAAAGAGCTCAAACTTCATGGCTAACACTTCTCCTACCAAAACAAAAAAAATAAAACTATGTACAGGGGCTCCTCTCGAATTTCATCGAGGTGCATTTTTCTCACCAAGGATTCAAGAACCTCGAGGAGCCATTTACTATTTACAGTCCAGAACTAGACCAGGAACTTACAACTTACAAGATGGTTTCAAGAACTTACAAAACTAAGACAAAAGACTAATCTACTTCCACACAAAGTCTCTAAATAATCTATTGCAACTAATTACAACAGAAAAAATCAAGTTCACTCCATTAATCAGTTCAGCTAGTAAAAAATACTTGAAATAATTAAAAACACAGTGTGCAACATCTTATTAGTAAAAAATTCAAAACATCAAGACATCTAACCTCATTCTCCTGAAATGATGGCTTGGGAGATCTTAAATAGTCTTCCCCTGATCAGAACAAATAGTGTAGCTAACCTAACTATCCATTTAAGATGAAAATAATGGCTTGGGAGATCTTAAATAGTCTTCCACACTTCAGAAAAACCATTGTAACTGACCTAACTATCCATTTAAGATGAAATCTACTTTTTTGGTAACTGACCTAATTTTCCATTTAAGTCAAAAGCTACTTTTTAGGTAATTGACCTAACTGTCCAGTTAAGACAAAAGAAACTTTTTTGGAACTGTTGTAACTATATATGCTAAGAAATAGTATATGATGAGCATCAAAAAATGTCGAGAAACAATATATGTTGAGCATCAATACATGTAAAGCATCAGTACATGTTGAGCATTAGTACATGTTGAGAAATAGTACATGTCAAGCAACTTATCTTTAATGCATTTTCACTTTCTAAGGCTCCTAACTCCATGGTTGGATTTCCAGAGGCTTAAAAACTACCTCTTCAACACATAATTAACCTAAAAACATGCATCTAAGAAACTAGGGTGTCTATTCACCAAATTGACCCATTTTTCCCTTGGTCATTACAAGAGTGAATGAACAAACACCTTACAAACCAACTTAAACAAATTGAAAATGTTCCTAAGGGCCTTTAATCCGAGGTGCTCCTGTACCATTCTCCCCCAAACAAGAGAAATCAACTTCCAAGTGATTGAATCAAGTCAGGATTAATACCTAACTTCTTGAACTCTATTTCCTACACCCATGTAACCTCTGAATCATCTTGTCCTTGACATTTGACTAGATATTCCATGTATGTCTTGGTTATAGTCTTCTTAGCAACTTGGGAGTTCATAATCCTCTCTGAATTTGGTTTTGGTGTGACTGGAAGTTTAAGTGTCTTGAGATCCTCTATATCTGCTAAAAGATCAGGACCTCCTTCTGGAATTGGTCCTTTGTAGGACACAAGGTCTACAATATTGAAGGCTATATATAATCATATATCTGCAGGAAGATCAACTTTATAAGCATTAGATCCATACTTTTCTAGAATTGTACAAGGGCCTATCTTCCTCATCTGAACCTTAATTGGGACACCTTTTTGCAGTCTTTCTTTGCTTAGGTGCACCATGACCAAATCTCCAACTTGGAACTGAACATCTCTTTTCCTTTCATCTACCTTTTTCTTTGTATGAGTTGTACTCTCCACTTGTTGGAACTCCAAAATTGTGAGTACATTTTGGAGTGAATATACTAAAAAATTCCCTAAGTGTAAGTTGCTGCCCTAAAAATCTTTTGTGAGAAGCCGAGTTTGAATGCTTGTAAAAAGAAGCCTAATGATTTTCATGAGATACCACTTGGAGAGTGGGCTCAACACCTTTCATTTAGAAAATGTAATGGGTCTCGGCTATTGGTTTTCATTTTTGAAATGTTTTGGAGGTAGTCATTTGGAGGTGTTTGCGCAGATCTACACTTTGCACTTATTTAGATTTTCCTAAGTGTCCCACTTCAGAGGATTACATCTTGTACCCAGTTGATTGTCATTACATAAGAGTTGTTGTAGTATATTTTAGGCATGAGACTGAACCTCTATCCCCATTTTTAGATCCCTGTGAGCTCATTTGATAACTTTTCTTAAGCTATTCCAATTGCATTTTATTCATTTTACCTGAGTGTGAAAATGCAGATTGTTGAGTAGCCTACTTTGAGCTCCCACAAGTTGCACCCAGTTCAAGACTTTAAAGAATTGAGTTTTCCACTGTATTGCAAACATGAAAGTGTACCTTCCTAAATATTTTTAGACTCAGACCAATCCAGTTATCCACTTTGCTTAGCTGATTCCAAATCCAATTTCTACATATTTATTGAGTTAAAGTTTATAAAGTTATGAAGTGCTGACATTGCATATTTTTGTCAGTTGATCGGTTGATTATCGGAGTAGGTTAATTGAATATTCATACTCCTTGTGTGAAAGTGAATCTGTCCAACTGGGTATCAAACTATAAGAGTCTTTTCTGATGGGTTTGTGGAATCAAAATCAAGAGCAATTTATGTAGATTTACAGTGTAGACATAACTATTTTTGTAGAGTGGCTATTTTCAGAGGATGGTAACTTGTTATCAGATGATTTTTTTGAGATGAGAGTTGTTTCCCTATATTCTATATATGGAATTCTTCTCCTTGGATCAGCGGTTAGGCCTCAAGGCATAATTCCCTATTTTTGCAAAGGCTAACCCATTTGAAATTTTTGTTGTCTTGACAGTTGTGTTTGCACTATGTTCTCGAGTCACCATATTTGATTGGTTATATATTGCACATGGAGTAAGATCCAATGAAGCCCTTTTTTGTGCATACTTAGTATGTTCTAAAGAATCACTATGCCAAGTGATGGATCCTCAAGAGTGTATCCACTATCTTTCCAAGTTACATTCTAGGGCAGGATTTTGCATGTGTTTGAATACTTTCAGTTGTAGAATATATGAATTTTCTCACTTTGAATGTTATTATCTTTTGGCCCTGATGTTTTCAACCAATCCAGTTGGTGACCATGTTCAGATGCTGGAGATGAGTGGGTTTTCCATTCTTCACATTTTCAAGGGGTTGTTCAGTCAGTTTTCCACAGTATTTCCAGAAGCTACTTACTATGTTTTTATACAGATGCAAAAGTCTCCAAAGTTGGTAGTAATGTGTGCCAATCAACTGTTCTATGATCCAATTGCATAGTGGGCTACATATTGGCATTGTATAGAATTGTATACATTTACTTAACAAAACTTTCAAAAGTGTGTAGTGATTGGATGAATTAGAAATCGTCATTGTTATGTGGAATAGTTCAAGCACTCTTCAAAGTCTTTTGTACTTTCTTGTCTGAGGATATTACGTCTAGGATAAAATAAGTACTATATATTTGAAACTCAGAAAGGACTGTCGATCAACATAGCAGAACTCACAAGAAATTCAAGAAGGTGAAGTGTGTAAATCATGTGCAATGCATCTTGGTGTCTTTTCTATATTACATAATCACAAAGATGATTGTGCTTGCTATTTTGAAGGAGTTTCTCTTAGTATTTGAAAGGCTAGCACATGGTGCTATGGCACATGTTCTTTTTAAAGACCAATGTGAAATGAATTGCACAAAAAGATGGAGGCTATGCAGAGTTTCAAACAATAACATTTAAAATTTCCATGCAAACAACAAATGGAAATGAATACTAGAGTTAAAGTTTAATGAAAATGCATTTGGCATGGATGTCTGCGCAAGACATAGTGGATACCTCCACAAAGTAAGTTTTTTTTTATAAAAAAAAAATTATTGCAAATACAATGAGGAAGATGTAGAGGCTGTGTAGTTTTGAAGAATCATGAAAATGCAGAATATTCAATGTCCTTAACAAAATGTTGCGCAGGGTATTGTGGATGTGCTACGTTAAACAATGGAGGGAGCCCACATACAGCATGTGGAAGATATTTGAAACATTTAAAAACATTGTAAAAAAAGCTAGTGTATTTTCTATGCACGAAAAATTTAAAAACTTTCAACCATACATGGAGCCCACGCAGCATTAAAGGAGAAGTTTTAAACATTAAAAAACACATGCAAATGAAAATGGAAGATGTAAAACTCTTCAAGTGCTACGCAATAAACATTGAAGGGAACCTATGAGGTCTACACCAATCACCAGTTCTTGAGGCCAGTTCCATGCTCACTGCACCAAACATTGCAAAGGGGAAATTGTGCAGCATCTTGAAGTTATATACTTGGCAACCTGCGCAGTGCATCAAAGGGAAGTTAACAATGCAAGCAGTGGGAGCCCACATTTTGAAAAGGTCTAGAGTGGTCTGTGCTGACTTTGGAGGAGGTTAAACATTTAAATAAAAACATGGTTTGCAGATGTAAGTGTTTGAATGATAATACAAAGGGGATTGCATGCTACGTAACAAAAGGTGGAAGTTTGCAATACGTGGAGGACCCAACATTTTTAAAAAAAAAACATTGAAGCCCTACGCAATATGAGGAAAGGTTAAAATACTTTGAAAAATCTCAAACCAAATATCCCACATGCACAGTGGATGTTTTTTTTAATGTTTTTTATATTCCAACACTTACATTGCATTGTAAATAAGAAACCAAGAGGCTCCTTGGCATGCCCCTTGGCTGGAGGAATCAGTGACCTCGTGGGCCCCATATTTTGGGTGCAGAATGCATAATGAACTTTAAAAACATGAAGGGGATTAATCCCACATTGATTCCACATGAGAGTTCTAAGATGTTTAAATGGAAGAAGGAAAACATATTGAAATGTGAAGAAGAGTAGGAGGCTCTCCATGCGCGCATAGGTAGTGCATTGGGAATTGTGCCTAGATGACTGAAATGAAATTTTGGCAATGACGTGGTAGAAAAGTGGTGATGATGACAGGTGGCTTGGAAAATACGTGGCAAGAATTCATGAAGTCCCGCAAGATTCAACAATTGGCGGTTAGTTAACCGCATGTGAAGTCATGAGATGCTAGCAGTCAGAGGCAAAAACTATAGAGATCACGCGACTAACCATCAAATTAACTGTGCGCCAGGTCACATGATGTTACCATTTAACCATTTGAGATTCGGAGACTTAGAGACTGTGCAGTCACGAAGTAGCATAAGAAAACTGTGGTTAGGCGAAGGCATTGGAGATCACGTGACTGGAGGTTAACTAACCATGCATGAAGTCATGAGATGCAAAATTTTAAGTGCCTTTCCTTTTGAGATTAAGCCCAGCAGTCTAATGGAGATCAGATCTAAGGGATCTTGTTAGGTCTCATAATAAACCATGGTTAAACAAAATCTTTCAGAGACTTAGAGACTAGCTTGTCTCCAGATCTCTAAGAGAACCCAGGGTTAAAGGATGAGTTTCAGAGTTAGTTAAAGGGTAGCCAATTAGTGCATGACAAGTGTCAAAATATGGTGCATTATGGGCATAAAATGCATAAAAAGAGAATTTCAAAGGCAGAAAAAGGAATGTGCACAGGATTTAAAAGGCAAAAAGAATTAAATAACTATATTCTATGAATGAAAATTAAAGAGGAAATAATATCATATTTGCATACAAGAGATATAAAATCCATAAATATTAAAATAATGTGCAAGATTGAAATTTTAAAACAATATAGTTCATTCATATAGTCTCGTGCAATATTTTTTATTTCAAAAACTTGAGAGAGAAGCTTTCACGGAGGATTCAGATTTTAGAGGCAAATCAAATCAGATTTGGAGGAGATTTTTAGAGGATAAAAGAAGATTTTGAACAGACAGATAAAATCAGACATTTGTAGAAATTAAATCAGATTTAGAAGATATTTGAAGGGAAAATGAGATCAGATTTTTGAAAAGACAGTTACCAATGGAGATCAAATTTCTCAGTGATCAGTACATATTATATTTTCAAGAAGGACAGGTGTGAATCAAACGTATGTTTTAACGTTTTCCTTCTTCTTCTATATCTACCCCTTTTTCCTCTATTTTAGGGGTTCCTATTTTATGCTCTATTTTGTGGGTTTCAGACTGGGTTCAGTTTCTCTCAAAATTTCAGAGTAGGTTCCATTGGTATCTTCAGTATATTTTCCCTCTTTTATGCATATAGGGTGTTCTATACCCTTTGTGTTTCAGGGAAAGAACATTATTATAACAAGATTTATGAATTAATTTTTAGTTTGGTTGTTTGGATATCAAGTTGTCTCCATTTTGTTTCTAAATCATATAAACTAGGGCATCGTGGGTGTTTTAGTTTTGCCTATTGTAAAGCTTGCAATAGAGTTATTCAAGGAATGACTGTTATTTAAGATTTGTATTCAGATGTGTATGAGTTGGAATATCAAGGGTATGTCAATCTTGTATTTTAGTGGATGTTGGTTATGTATTGTCTATTCAAAGGTCTCTTATAAGGGGAGGGTTAAATTCTTTGAGTAGGGAGTTGCATATTTGAAATGCACAGGTGGATTCACAAGTACAACTTGATTGATAGGGTATGTTTTATGTAAGGCATATAGACATATCAGACTATATTGTTTTCCTTTGTTCATGATCATCTTTGCAATGTTATGTTTGACTCTGTTGCCCATTGGATAAGGCACTGGTCTATGAAAGGCTTGGGTTATTTCAGAGATCCATACATCATAATATAATTGAAAAAGCATTTCCTTTTCATGTTGTTAGGAGTTAGGATTGCTCTAGTTTTCAAACTTACTCTATGCAAGTGAATATTACATAAGATTTGATAAAGTATTGAGGTATTTTTTACCTAAGATTTTAAAAACTATTCCACAGTCATATATTTGCAAGCCTATATTTGTTATAAAGGAGTCATATGTGTGCAGATTAGGTAATACCTTCCTGAGTGATGTGGATCTCAAAGAATAAAGAGGAATTAATCCTCATCAATTAGACTTTGTCTTGTTAGAATCAATTTTTGGGAGTTATAGGAGTGGTTAGTTATTGATCTATTTTGATTCTGTAAGAAAAATCTCTAACACCACTAATGCCTTCTTCATAGTAGCATGGAATTCTTTCATGGATTGATAAAAATCTTTTGCATAACCACTCTTCTCAGCATTGTTTCCAATATCTCTGAGGTCACATATACTCCTAGGATGAATCTCATACATCACTTCAAAGGGGCTCTTTCCAGTGGATCTATTAATTATATCATTGTAGGAAAATTCTACCTAGACAAGTAGTTGATCTCATGATTTTCCATATTCTTTTGTTAGGCATCTCAAAATATTTCCTAAACTTATGATCACCACCTCATTTTGTCCATTAGTTTGAGGATGATATTCTAAGCTAAAGGAAGGATTTGTACCAAGCTTCTACAATAAGGTTTTCCAAAATGATTCATAAACTTAGAGTCCATGTCTGATACAATACTTAAGGGTAATCCATGTATCCTCAATTCTTCACTAAAGAAGATATTTTCTATATAACATGCATTATGGGTGATTTTGCATGGCACAAAGTGAGCCATCTTGCTAAACCTATCCACAATCACAAAAATACTATCCATTCCGTGCTTGGTCTTAGGAAGCCTAAGTACAAAATCCATACTAAGGCACTCCCGAGGTCTATTTTGGATTCGAAGGGGTTGATACAATCTGGCATTAGATGAAGTCCCCTTATCCTTTTGACGGACTATACAAGTCTCTACATACTTCTGGATATCTTGTAACACCCCAGAATTGGCATCTTGCAACTCTAACCAATTTTGTTGCATTTGTCATTCTTCTAGATCATCAAAGTCCTATTGTACTAGGCAATTTTGAGTTTTTGACTGACTCTACTCGACCTAAGTGTCAAATGTAGAAAATCCTAAATCTACATTAATCATACATCATATTTAATTCTTAAATATCTATTGGCTAAATAAACCCTATGATTGAATTAATT
>MU224199.1:1565391-1585744 GCA_018584345.1 Thuja plicata
ATTATGAGGTCATATTTATTTAATTAATTGAATATTCTCTCAAAAATCTTTCTTTTATTCAGGAATGGAAACTTTGAATTAATTGAGCTTTAAAGAGAAATAAAACAATTAAATTCAAATAAAACAAAATTAAATCAAAGAAAGAAAATAGTTAAAATAGGAAGAAAACAATTGATTGTATTCTTTTGAATAAAGCTTTCTATTATGAACTAGCTTTTCTATCTGTTTTATTTCAAAGAGGAAAGTTTCTATTCTGATCATCTCTGAGTCTATAAAAGAACTCTCATTCTTCATTCAAAACCCCCCAATTACTCCCTAAAACCCCCACTCACTTTTACATTGTTAGAATACTAAATTATTGTCTCATTTTCTTGCTAATCTCATATAGAATAATATCATTTTTTCAATAGAATAGCTTCAATTTCTAGAATAATTGCATTGATCAATCATGTCTTAGATTATCTCATATCTCTCATTTCTTAGCATAATACTGCATTGTATTGCATCCATCATGATAAATCCTTCATTCCTAGATTGGTCCATGGTTGTGAGACTCTTGTTCTGAGAGAAATTTCAGAAACCCCATCTAGATAGAAGGCAATAGGTTGAATCATGCAGGCAGACAAGATGACTAATCTCATATTCAGTCTTGTGTGTACCTGGTGAAGAAGGACTATGTTGAAGTGTATGGTGAATTAACAAGGCAAAATTTACCACATACATTTCTGGCATCCACCGTGGGGCAGGTATATTTCTATCTGGCCTCATTTCATTTCATATTTTTCATTTTTTTTCCATTCTGTCTGTACTTCCGTATATGTTCTATTTTAATTTCGTGCGAACTTTCTATTTCTTTGCATGGCACACAAAACTTCTTCGCACGACCTAGGATACTTTATCATGCAAAATTACAGACCAGAGCTTTCATTTTTTATATTTTATTACCTTATTTTTCTAACCACCTGTTATTTTCTAACAACTGTGTTTCTCTAATTTTATCTTTTGAAACAGCTTGACAGTGGTTTGCAAGATGCTGAGATAAAGAGAAAGCCATTATAAACTTCTGACATGTTTGTTGCAGGATGCTGATATGAAGAAAGGCATTACAAACTACTAATGGGTTTTACTGCAGGACGTTTTTCGAAGACCTTACTTGTTTTCACAACTTCTTATGTCTGTTTTTAGTAGTTAAAACACACTTCAGGTGGTGCTTAAAATGAATCAGTGTCTTGCATGATTGAAGTGTTTTTTAGATTGTAATCCTAAGAACTACATGAATGTATCCTCTCCCCTCGCCATTATGGATCTTGGGTGTAAGAGAAATTCATGTGATTCTTCTAGAGTGGCTACCTCTCGAGAGCTTTAGCAGAGCCGGTGAGAGTGGATGCCCAACCAGTAACAGGCTAAAGCCAAGCCCTTCCAAACTGGTATACAAAAATTTCTATTGTGATTAATGTCACAATAGACAGGTGTGAATTCATTGTGGCAACCAAAATCTCCTCTAGTACCCTAGTGGTGTATTAAAGTCTCGACATCGTTAAGGTGAAATCCTTGCTTTGAACAGATTGGGAGAGCCCCCTTTATTGGGAAAATGACTTGATCACAACCACCTGAATAGATGTCCTTACTACAAACTATTATTCTATTTTTCCAAAAACCCTCTATTTTTTGGCGTAGAAGGTCAGAGACTGACTAAGACACCCCACATTTTTATGGCTTTTAGTAAAGATAACAGCCCTTTGGGAAGCAATTCTTTTAGGGTCCGAAGCTTGGTATGCCTGAGAAGTGAGTGCATATGTAAGGAGGAGCCTGTGCTTCCAAGCTTCTAAGTTATCCGCTAAGAGTAAGTGTAGCTAAACTTTGGTTCAAGTGGGGATTCAACAGATATTGTCCTGGCTATCCTAGTGTTGTGATGTTCTTGTTCTGGTACTATAAACATTCTGTTTAATGTGTTTTGTGTGGGTGTATCACTTGAACAATCGAAACTATCATCAAAACACACAAACTGTCAATCTTGAACATGTCCAAAACAATCTATAACTTGAACTATCTATCGTAAAATAGCATGATTTCATCTTGGAAAATGCAAACTAGTCTTAACAGTTTGATTCTGTAAATGTACTTTTTTTAACATTTGCATAGTTTCACGTGAAATTTCCCAATCTTTGTGTGAGTCGGTGAGAATCTTCGTGCGATATGTATTACACTGTCATGCGACATTTGGCAATAGTGTCACTTTTCTGTCAGTCATTATTCTATCCTCTAGTGTCATTCTTCATGTGAAGACAGCATTTCTTCACACGACTCAGTGAGAAAATTTGCACGACAGAGCATTTCGTCGTGCAAAACTGCAGTCTTGTGTCCAAAATAGTGAGCTAAAATCATTCATTCAGTTTTACTTCTATCAAATCTGGTCTCCGATATGGGTCTATTTTTCTACCATTCATATTCACACAGTCTAAAACTTAGTTTCTTGGGTTGAGAACTATGTGATTCTTGCTTAAACTGGTCTTGTCTCATGTCTTTTTGATTCATTTCATTTGTGTCATCATGCCTTGTGTCACAATAATCATCTCTTGGCTTATTTTGGCCTCATCTTAGATGATTTGCACCAAGGATACTTCACCTTTTGACACATTTGTGCAATCTTTGAGATAGTTTCAAGTTTGGTCCTAGTTCACATTCCTTGTTCAAAACTTTGTCTATGACTGTCACAACTCAAAGTGGCAAAACATTTCCTTCAATCAATCAAGATGAATTTGTACTTTCCACACCATTATCGGCTACATCTAGTGAGGAATCATCTCGATCTCCTTCCCTGGTATGATGACCTTACAATAAACACTCATTTCCTGTGGATCTTAGTAAGGTTCAAAATCCTTTATTCCAAGAAGACTCATATTCAGAAAACACTCAATCTTTCCATACCAAATTTTTACATCTTGAGTCCTTGCATTCTAGCAACATGGCGTAACATAGTCAAATGGGTGGACCCATTTTCAACCACACTGAAAACCCTCCTCTTCAAGAGGAGAAGGAAATAACCCAAACGGATATCATAAAGGCCCACAATAATAAAAACTTCATGAGAATGATGGCGGTCCTAATGAAAGAAGAGAAGGAGAAATACCTTCTTGAATTAGCCACCCAAGGTGCTAAACTTCCCTCTGATTACAAGGTAGAGACACTTATTGAGAAAGAGGAAGAAACTAAAAATTCCTTCTTGCACAAAGAAGTGCAAACTATGCGAGAGCAACTCTCTCAACTCTTGAAAGAGAAAGACAAACTTGTCCAGAGATTCCGATTTTACACCTTCTGGGGGTTCCCTGAGTTGTAGTTTTAGGAGACAAGCTTTCACTGGGATTGGATCTTTCTCCCCAGCAAAATTTGAAAGAGTCCTTAGGTCCGCCCCGAATCCTGGAAAGTTTGTCAAACTCGAGCCCCCTGCTCGAAAGAAACGAACCACTAAAGTCCTACCGGCCACTATTGTCTGGGGATCTACCATACCCCTGAATACTCAAACTCCCTAGATAGTCCCAAGAACCAGTACCCTAAGCACTATCCAACATATAGTTCCCCCAATGGCTGCATACTTCGAAAACACTGGGTCCCCAATGGGCACTTTTCCGGGCGCAACCAATGATTTACCCTCTCACCCAGAGAAAATCTACCCACGATATGAGCACTTAGCCTCACGGACCACAGAAGAACACTTACAGGAATACAAAGTGCCATGAATCGACATCGGATCCAGCATGAATGTGTTGTGACCCGTATGTTCCCGCTGTCCTTAGGACAAAGCGAGTTGAACTGGTACCTTAACTTGCCTGCCAACTCCATCAACACTTGGCAGGATATGGAGGATGCCTTCCTGGCTGCCTTTTGTGTACATGTGGACCCAACCTGGTCCCACAGTCAGTTCATCTCAATCAGAAAGGAACCCAATGAACCTCTTGCAGTATTTAACCATAGGTTCCAGCACGCCCTGAAGCAGTGCACGGGTCCTTTTATTCCATCTCCAGACGTAACCATACAGACCTATCTTAATGCGATGGACCCTTTTTTTGCCACTCTCCTTTGGAGAACAACCGCCCCAGGTGACCGGGATACTTTGGCAAAAGTCTACAACCTAGCCCTAGAGCTGTCCCACGGTCTCAACAAATCCCCGGGCGGGATTGGACAAAATACACCCTTTAACACGATCCCCGGCGGAACCGCATATGCCGGGGGATACAACCCCAATCTGGCAATGGGTGCCCCCTCGATGGTGATGAATCCTCCGCCACCCATGATAGACCAATAGGCATGGTATGTTTACCCAGCCCAGACCCATATCACACCAGGTCTAGAAGTCTTCCCTTCGAATCAGCCACAGCAGACACAATAGACTCAAACACAACCGTCCAGAGTGCCATTCTTCCAGTCGTCCATGATTGGAGGATTGCCGCCCTTGACTCCGGCTAATCCTCTTGCCTTCCCAGGAAGCCAACAATAGAAACAGTCGTCACATTGTGATGCTAACACTCAGTTGACCGCCGAGGTTGAGTCCCTTTGGCGAATGTTGTCCACCTTGACAACGGACATGGGCCAACTGAAGGTGGGGTCCTACGCGCAACAGAACTCAAATTCCCAGAGAGGGAATGTTTTCTCTGGCCAATGAAACAATAATGTCAAAGGGAGAAACTTCAACAATGGGCCTAGGTTCAATCAGCAGTAATGAAATAACAACGCAAATGTCGGAGGCCCGCCTCCGAACCAAAACACCAACCAAAATGGTGCTGGACCATCCCATTTTACACCAGTCACAGACTTCCAGCCCATGACTAACTGGTGTAGATTACACAATACTGGTTCGCACAATGAGGTAAATTGCACCACTTTGGAGAAGGTCATCATGATCTCCCAGCTGGACAGGCAATAGCCACATGATGCTACCCCTCCAGAGCCTCCTGTCCAGGAAACAACCCATAGTTCCTTCACCTGTGATACCATCTTCTTCGGGACTTCCGGAGAAGATGAAGAAGAATCTGAATTGCAGTGATTCTTTGACGAATCCATTCTTCCCTTTGAGGCCAACGCCTTTACTAGCCCACGGGCTCCATACAATACTCAAAGCCAGGCTGGTAAAGGACTAGCTTACATGCCTACACCTCCTGTAAAGGACAGTCCTCCTCCCCGGAATAACATAACTGGTCAACTTGTACCTCCAAAAGGTCCTAGCCCTAACCAAGCGAAAGACCTCATCAAGGAAAATCACCCGTTCCCCAGAGGAAGATTTGATATCACGAAGGCGTTAGAGCAGACCACCACCTCCATGACCTTGATGGAGGTTTTGCTGAACTATCCTGAGTAGAAGAAGTCTCTTCTGAAGCTCTTAGGGAACCTAGAAGCTATCAGCCACCCACCCAAGACTATTTTATTCGAAGATGCCAATGCGGCCATCTTCCGGGGAAACAATGAGGATCCTCCCTTCCTACTAGGCTTGAACATTTATGGTAAAAACATACACAACTTCTTAGTAGACTCTGGAGCTTTGGGTAACATCATGCCTTTGTCCATTTGTCATAAGCTCAGACTCCACCCCACCCCATCTAACGGTGTAGTAATCCAACTGGATAAGACAGTTGTAAAAATGGTGGGGGAGTTGAAGAATGTCTGGATACATCTTATCCAGGACCCCAGGATAGCTAGCATCATTGACATCCAAGTGGTGGACATCCCAGAGACTTACGGGATGTTACTAAGTCAAAATTGGTCTAAGTTCTTGAATGGATACTTCTCGACCGACTTCATGCATTTATGGATTCTATGGGAGAGAGAATCAAACCAGATCCGGGTCAAAAGTGAACCCCAGATGAAACAGCCCCTTACCGAGATTGGGAAGGTCAATGAAGTCCTTTTCGTGGAGACTTCTCTGGGGGTGTACCACCCTCTTGAAATCCTAACATTCGATTTCATCCCCGGAGAGGATCCCATCGTGCTGCAAAGGGCCCAGGACTTAGAGGAAAAGGTGAGAGTTGAAGTTAACCCTCAAGGCGCCTCAGCAACCCTTGCCACGCTCCTGTCTGACACTTGGTGCCGAGTACACTACCAAAAACATTCAGAGCTCGAGTGTGAGCCATGTCTTTTGATCACCAACCAGCACCTTGATACCCTCCGAAACAGGCAACATTTAGCGGATTCCCCGGGACCCAGTGCCCCTATGAAAGATGCTCCTTTGGTGTCATCTCCCCAGGAATTCCATATTCTAAGAACTCCAGAGGAAAATTCCACTTTCATGCCGGTAGTCCAGGAGGAAATCCCTAAGTCTCCCAGCAATAATCCAAAGAAAACTCCCACTCCCCAGCCCCAGATTACAAATAATGACTTATGGACCCTTAAGTTCGATGGGTCAAGATCCAAACAGGGCTGTGGGGCCGGGGTAGAATTAATCAAGCCACGAGGGAAATCCTTCCTCGCGTCCTATAGGCTGTAGTTTAACTGTACGAACAATGTCATGGAGTACGAGGCTTTGGTCCTTGGACTCTTATTCACAGACAAAGGAAAGGGAATAGCTACAACCCCCTCAGTGCAAGAAGTCCCGATACAAGAACAGATCAAGCAATCTATGGCAGCCTCCCAGTAGATGAGGGAGCAATTAATAACAATGCTGGCCACTCCCCCGCTCATGGCCGGACCAATTCATCCCCCATCCTCCCCGTCGCTGGCAGCCTTAATGGTCAAGGCAATGGGGGTGGATCCCATGGAGGCAGCAGCAATAGTAGATGCGGGGCCACCTTTGGTCACCCGAAGGAAGAGAAAGCACATCAAACAGCCCAAGGTAGAACTGGCCCCAGTGGCATCCCTCCCCCGAGAAGTGGAAATCCTTTCTTCCAGTTCTGTGGAACCAAAAAAAGAAGCAGAGCCGACAGAGGTCCCAGCCATTCCCCCTCCTGAAGAAGATTTTGATGTATTTACAACCGATGAGTTTGGGAATTTGCAGGAGGGCGACACACAAGAAGAAACAGAAGTCTCGAAGAAAGAACAAGAGGCTGCATACCAAGAGGACTTGGAAGAAACTGCACAAGAACAAGGGCAGGAAATAGAAGAAAAAGAGCCAGAACCAGAAATTATCTCCGGGGCTCCAGAAATGCAAGGTCCGGGAGTAGACCAACTAAAGCTAGGCGAACAAATGGCATCCGTTGGGGGACCGAGACCTGGATCTTCGAGAATAACCGTAAACCCAGCCGCCATGTTCCCAAGGCCACTCCCAGGGGCAACCTTCGGGCAGGTTATCACAGCGGCCCAAACTTTAAATCTCAGCCCGATACCTCCCCTACTGCCAACAGAGGAAGAAGCCCTGGCAGAAGAAGAAGAAGAAGAGAAGTAGCATGAAGAGGAAATCCCTGAAGAAGCCTACCAAGGTCCAGACCCAATAATAGACACACAAGACAAGGCTGAGGAGATAGAGGTTGACAAAGAAAATATTACTGCAGAAGAAGTTGAGGCAGGGAGGACGGATGAGGTCTGCGACACTGAGGAGCAACAGCCACCGGGTACTGGAAAAGAATCAGGAGAACAAGTTCTGGTAGGAAGGCCACCTCTCCCACCCCAGTGGCTGATAGAAAGAAAAAAGAGAAAGGCTCAGTCCGTTCTGGTGATTCCTCTCTCCCTGGCCGAGATGATGGCCCAAGTATAGGCCTCACCAAAAGCAAAGAAAGCCCAGACAGTTCACACTCTTCGAACTGGGCCGGGTGGGGAAATAGTTGCCATTGTGGCAACACCTCCCCCGGGCACTGATGAAGCAACTGCAGACCCCGCAGATTATGACATTGCAGAGGTATCCCTAGGCAAGAGAGGGAAGCAAGGCGAGATAGACTTGCTTAAGGAGGCAGCAAGGGCAGTTGAACCCTGATATGAAAAGGAGGCCCAGAGGCTCAAGGCCGAAAAAGAGAAGAATGCAAACCTTATGGGGTTTCTTACTGAGCTGGCCAGACCCATAAATGCTGCCCTTCCAGAGACCTCCACATCAGAGGATTTACCACAGAGTGACATAGACTCCCTGCGAGTAATGAAAAAGAGGGCCCAAGTAGTAGATGAATGGGTCGCCCTACAGATAGGAAACACCCGGTGTTTCCTAGCGTCAACCCTCCCGGACTTATACACATCCCGGCAAGTTATCCATCAGGAAAAAGCACTCATTGAGCAATGGAAGAGTGACGCAGAAAATTATCAAGCGTGGCAGGTAGAGCTCAAAGAGCTCCTCACCTTGGGAGAGGACATGATTTCTAAATCCAGAATTCTGGGTGAGGAATCATTTGATTTTGTAAGGATTCAGCACGCCAGACTTGACCTCACATCGGAGGTAACCAAGAAACTGGTAGAGTCCTTGCAAGAGAAGGTACACAACGTAAAATATCCTTCTAATTTATTCAATTCTTATGTAATAAAGATTTCTGGGGCTGATCCCCTTAGTACAGATACGTACACCCCCGAAGATTCAGTTTTGGGGAGTTTTGATGAAATAATGCAATCCCGATATCAATCCCCGGAGGGGATAGACGGGGCCCAAATGGTGAAATTAACCGAAATGATACTTAAGGGGCGTGATGCGGCAAGGATGGCAGATGAATTTAAAGAGAATGTTCCAGACCTGGGGGAACAAGTTGAAGTAGCCAGGCACAGAAGGGCCAGCCTGAAGAGTGTAGATAAAGATGGCATTTCCCACCTCCTTCAGGCCTTCAACGATAACAATCAACCTTAAGCTTTCTCCGGAGGCCGGGGAAAAACTCACATTGAGTATTCTTTATTCTTTTTAGGATGTAAGTTCCCAGATCCAAAATTTTGTATTCTTTAAAGTGATCCATGTCCCGGTCCCCAAGGCCGATCGGTCACTTTCAGAGGTGGTTAATAAGATTGTCAGAAGGTAGTTGGGCACATCAGGAGGCATCGGCTCAGCAGTTGGTCTTCTGACAGGGTGGTCTTCTCGAGGCACCGCTCAAGGATACACCTGGTGCATTGAAAACAGGGCACCGCATTTCCCATTTATGAGGCATGTAGCCTCGGTCCTTGAGGGACCTACTTTCTTCTATCTCCTCTCTGGCTGTCTTCTCGAGACCGATTCTTCCGATGTATATTCGTATCTTATTCTTCTGACATGACAGACCTATTCCGTCTCTAGGTCTTTTGTAGGGTGGCGCAGGTAGTACTGGCCCACAGATATTGTATTTTATTAAAGAATGATGTAAATAGGGTTAGGGTTAGTAAGGATTTGTATAAATAGGCAAATCGGCCCATTTCCAAGGGTCAGTGAAATTGATTATTTTATTGTCCATAGCAATAGAAAAGTAATTTCTGGTTTTAGTGGCAGAGCTCAATGCTCCATTGTTCTGTTCTTGGTAGTTAGATGCTCCCCTGGAGCCACCATTGTATCACGCCCCAGTGCTTGCTGGACTGAATATTAATGAAGAAGGAAGGATTCTTGGCAATGATGTTGTTGGCATTCTTGCTCCTGAGTTAATGGTATTTCATGTTTTAATGTTCTGTATGTCTCTTACTCTGGTAAGTTAAAGTAGATTAATGAACTCTTTCCTCTTGCTACTGATAAAATGCTAGCTGATGGTTATGTATTTCTTTTGTATTTAGTGTAGTTTATCAGAGTATCATCAATGTTCTGGACATTACAGCATGACTATAGTTAGATGAAATACTTCTAACCCTGTAGGATCTTTTTCATTTTATTTGCTAAGTGTAGAATGCCCGGAAAACCCTTACTTTGATCGAATCTCCGGAGACGATGAGTTGAAGAAACCAGCCATCCCCCTCAAAAATAGTCACCTCTCCCAACCAAGCCCCGCACCGTCGTGACCTGACACCCAGGTGCTTGAAGGCCCAGAGGATTTATTTCCCCCGGACAGCCTTTGCAGGCAGATTTGGCCAATTTCCCCGGAACCTAGTGACAACTTATGACTGTTGGCGGACCCGGTCAGCAAAACCCCGTCAACAACTTGTTACACAATTCACGTTGGAAAGTATCTGTCCTTTCCCATTCGATAAAGATCTTCACATGCCTCCTTTTCCCAAAGGATTTGAACTTCCTAAATATGACAAATACTTGGGTACATCTGACCCTCAAGACCATTTGAGAGAATTTGCTACTCTCTCCATGGAATTCATCCATGACACAACTTACCTTATGCATCTTTTCCCACATAGTTTGGGGGGATCAGCTATGGAATGGTTCTCTAGACTACCAACTGGCATCAAGACCTTTCATGAAATTGCCAATTTATTTCTACAACATTATTCTCACAACATCCAACATCCGGTTCATATTCGAGATCTTTGCAACTTGAAACAAAATAATGGGGAATCCTTCTTGACATTTCTCCAAAGATGGAGACAACTCTACACACAATATTCTCGCAAGATACCTAAATCATAAAAGTTGGACATCTTTCTTGATAATCTTCTCCCCAACTTTGGGTATCAAGTACAGCTACAAGGTCCTCTAACCTTTGATGACATGATTAAACAAGCTGTAAGAATCAAGACATTTATGATCAAGAAAGGAGAATTGACCTTACACAAGGAAAATAAACAAGGGTCTTCTTCCTCAAGCAAAGATAAATCCAAATTTCTCAACAAGAACCAAAATGTTGTGAATGATGGTGTTGTAGACAATGTGACTGCTAAGCCTTCCAAGGCTACCTTTAATCTCACTACCACGATGCAAGCAGCCAAAGCCACTGAACAAGCTGCGGAAGAATCCAAACTGAGTACTTCACAATTTTCTGGACCTAAACCTTGGGCTCCTAGGCCCAAGTGTGAGTTCACACCTTTAGGAGAACCTCTCGAGGCAGTTTACAAGACTCTTGTAGACAACAATTTACTTACTCCATTGGCTAATCCATGACCTTATGATCCGCAACCAAGGCCCGCTTGGTGGAATGAATCTGCTACTTGTTTTAAGTTGTGGCATACAATCTAGGATCTCATTGATAGTGAAGTCATTATTGTGGGAAGCCACAACAAAAACTCTGATCACCAATCTTTCAAGGATCCATTTCCTCCTCATGGGAAAGGTGAATCATCTAAAGGCAAAAATACTGATGCTAAGGTCAACTGTACTTACACCAATAATGACATTGTCATTAATATGGTTGAACCTGTTGACATTGAATACTGTAATGTTCTCATTCTTAAAGGAAAGGAAGATAATTTCATGTTTAAAACACCTTTCATTTTGTGAGGGTCTACGCTTCAATCTTCCAAAAAAGGACAGTCTCAAGTGAGTGCTAATATTGTTACTCAATCTCGCGCTAAAGTCATTCTTAAAGGCCCTGAACCTTCTATATCTACATCAACTCAACCTTCAGACAAAGCTAAGGTTGACTCTGCTACTAAGAATCCCAAAGTGGGCTCCTCATCTAATGCTACCAATTACAACATCCTTGATCAATTGCAATGTACTAATGCTCAGATAACTATTTTTGAGCTCCTAAAATCTCCCCTGCTCATAGGGAAATCCTGGACAAAGCCCTCACTGAGGCAAATGTCCCAAAAGATCTTGATCTCGACCGATTTCAATCTATGGTAGGTCTCTTGACCTCCTCATGTTACTTGTCTTTCTCTGAGGAAGATGACCATTCTTTGAGTCACCCGCATAAAAATCCTCTACACATTGAAGTCATGATAGGTCCAAAGCGTGTTCACCGTGTTCTCATAGATAACGCTGCTGGCCTAAATATTTTCTCTGCTATTTTCCTTATTGAGTTAGGCTATGGTGAAGATTGCATCGATGCTCGCAAAAAGATTACTATTAAATCCTATGATGAGGAAGAACGTAAATCCAAGGGTTTAGTTGTTTTTCCGATTAGAGTTGGTCCTGTTGAACGAGATGTTATCTATCAAGTGCTTGACATCCCTTTGGCATACAATATCCTGCTAGGAAGGCCATGGATTCATGAAATACAAGTTGTCCCTTCTACATACCATCAGTGCATTAAGTTCCCATTCCAAGGCTCTGAAGTGACTATACCTGCTAATACACGCTATGATTGCAATGCCCTCACAAAATCTGCTGACATCCTTGTGCCTACCAACAGAGAATCTATTGAAATCCTTCAGGATAAATTAAAAGAAATGGAAAATAACTTGACTCTCAAAGGAACTAATATGGGAGGATATCAGATTGGACCTATATTATCTATTACATCTTTGCCTTTGTGTTGACGGGGTTTTACTAACCGGGTCCGCCAACAGTCATAAGTTGTCACTGGGTACCGGGGGTACTAGCCAACTCTGTCTGCAAAGGCTATCTGTGGGAGTTAGATTCCCCAGGCCTCCAAACACCTGGGTGTTGGGTCACGACAGTGTAGGCTCGGTTGGGAGAAGTGTCTATTTTCGAGGGGGATAGTTGGTTTCTTCAACTCATTCTCTCCAGGGATTCAGGAAGGTGAGGCTTCTCCAAGCATTCTACACTTAACAAATAAACTGAAAAAGATCCTGTAGGGTCAAAAGTACTTCATCTATCTATAGTTATATTTACCCATTCAAAACATCGATAATTCTCTGATATACTACACTAAATACTGAAGAAATACACAACCATCAGTTCATATTTTGTCAGTAGCAAGGGAAAAAGAGGTCGTTAAGTTACTTAAAATACTAGAGCAGAAGACATAAGGAACATAAAACATAAAATACCATTAACTCAGAAGTTTGAATGCCAACAATATCATTGCAAAGAACTCTCCCTTCTTCATTAATATTTCTTACAACAAACACTAGTGCATGATATGATGGCGGCTCCAGGGGAGCGTCTAACTATTAGAAGGTGAAACAATTGAGCATTGAGCTCTGCAACTGAAATGAAAATACTAATTTTCTATTACTGTAGATAGAAAAATCATCAATTTTTCTGACCCTTGGAAATGGGCCAGACTTACTATTTATACACATCTTCATCTAACCCTAACCCTAACCCTATTTTACATTACGCTGCAATAAAATACAATATCCTAGGGCTGGTACTACCTGTGCCACCCTACAAAAGACCTTGAGATGGAATAGGCCTCACATGTCAGACGAATAAGACAATAAGGTAGAGCGGAAGAATTGGCCTCAAGAAGAGAGCCAGGAAAGAGAAGGAAGAAATCAGATCCCTGGGGTTCAAGGCTACATGACTCATAAATAGAAAATGTGGCACCCTATCTCCAATGTGCCAGGTGTACATCCAAAGCGGTGCCTCAAGAAGACCATCTGTTAGGAAACCAACTATTGATCTGACGTTCCTTGATGTAGCCAACTACCCTCTGAAAGTCTCTATTAACCGCTTCTGAAAGTGACTGGTCAGCCTCGGGGACTGGAACACGGATTGCTTGAAAGAATACAAAATTTAGGATCCAAGATTCTGGGATCCGGGAACTTACGTTCTAAAAGAATAAAGAATACAAAATGCTTGGGTTTTCTCTGGCCTTTGGAGAAACTTTATTGTTTCTTTTTGTCATTGAAGGTTTGGAGAAGGTGGGAGATTCCATCCTCATCAATTTCTCTAAGGCAGGACCACCGGTACTTAGCCACCTTAATTTGTTCCCCTAGCTCTGGAACTTTATTCTTGAGCTCATCGGCCATTTTTTTTGCATCATGACCACTAAGGACCATGTGAGTTAGACCTATCATTTGAGTCCCATCCAATCCCTTCAGGGATTGATATTTGGATGCCACCAATTCATCAAACTTACCCAGGACGTATTCCTCCAGAGTGCATGTGTCAGTGCTGAATGGGTCAACTCCGGAGACCTTTGCGACAAATGCCTTATACATATTTGAAGAATACTACATTATGTTGACTTTATCGTGTAGAGCCCCTACCAGTTGCTTGAGTACCTCCAATGTGAGGTCAAGTCTGGAGTGTTGGGTCCTCACAAATTCAAATGACTCCTCCCCTAGAATCCCAGACTTGGAGACCATCTCTTCCCCAAGGTTGAGGAGCTCCTCTAGTTCTACCTTCCATGCTTCATAATTTTCCATATCACCCTCCCATATATTAAGGATAGTCTCATCCTAATGCAGAACATTTCATGCCGCATATAAATTTGGGAGGGTGGATATTTGTAAATGTCAGGTGTTTCCTATTTGCAGAGCGACCCACTCATCGACCGCTTGGGCCTGCTTCTTCATTGCTCGCAGGGATTCAATGTCACTCTATGGTAACAGTGCATCAGATGTGGAGGCCTCTAAAGGAATGGCACTAATAGGCCTAGCTAGTTTAGTAAGAAACCCCATGAGGTTAGCTATCTTTTCCTTTTCCTCTTTGAGTCTTTGAGCCTCCTTTTTGTATCGGGCCTCCATAGCTCTGGTCACTTCTTTTAATAGGTTTACTTCGCCCTATTTTCCTCTCTTTCCCAGAGATATCTCTGTGATATCATAGTCTCCGGCCTTGGCCATTGCCTCATCGGTGTCTGGGGGAGGTGTTGCCACAACTGTAACTATTTCTCCGCCTGGCCTAGTTCGAAGGGTATGAACCGTCTGGGCTTTCTTAGCCTTTGGTGGTTCCTAGACCTGAGCCATCATTTTGGCTAGGGAGAGGTGAGCTCTCGGGGTGGGCGGGGCCTTTCTCTTCTTGCTTTCCACTAACCGTTAAGGTGGTAGGGGTGGCTTATTCACCAAAGTCTATTCTTTTAGTTCTTCCCTGGTGTCTTGTTGTTGTTCCTCCTCAGTGGTGTGAGTCTCACCCACCTCTTTCTCTTTATCTTGGGCTTCATTAGGGACATTTCCCCCCGCGATGTTTGTTTCCTCAGCCTTGTCCTCTGTATCTTCTAGTTTGTTGGGGCCTTCATTGTCTATCTTGAGGGTGTCCTCCTCTCGTTGTTCTTACTCTTTAGCCTCGGTTGCTAGGATCTCTTATTCTTCTTATACATCCTTTGGAAATAGGGGAGGTACCAGGCATAGATTTAGCATTTGTGCCATGGTTATTACCTACCTAAAGGTTTCTCTAGGGATTGGCAC
Source organism: Thuja plicata (assembly GCA_018584345.1). Lineage (NCBI taxonomy): Eukaryota > Viridiplantae > Streptophyta > Pinopsida > Cupressales > Cupressaceae > Thuja > Thuja plicata. The sequence continues at coordinate 1,580,383 of MU224199.1, forward strand.
TTGGAACATGGTAGTAGAGGTTATGGTTGCTCCCGTAGGTCTGGTTCCCTCAACAGATGTCGCTTATTCATTCTGCTTTCGCTGGTCCACTCCCGTATCTTGTATCTCTGGAACTTTGAAGGTGATTTCTTTCTCTATTTCCTTTTCTTCTTCCATTTTCTCTTCCTGCTCCTACGCAGTTCTTTGTTCCTCAGCTTCCTCCCATGCTGGGACTTCAGCCTCCATTTGCTCGATGTCCCCCTGAAGATTACCGAATTCATTGGTTGCAAAAACATCATCAAACTCATCCTGCGGAGGAGGGTTTTTTGGGACATCGGCAAGCTCTGCTTCCTTTTCCAGCTCCGCGGAGTCAGAAGAAAGGATTTCAACTTGTGGAATCTGGGGCATCTCCAACTCCAACTCTTTTTGGGGCTTTGAGTCAAGCCTCCTCCTTCTCTAGGTAATCAAGGCCAGACCCACATCTCTTACTGTTGCTTGCTCCACTAGATCCACCCCTGTTGCCTTAACCATCAAGGCTGCTAAAGAAGGGGAGGAGGGGCAAAGAATGTGTCCAGCCATTGACGCTAGGGTTGCCAGCCACGTGATTATCCTATCTTTCATCTGCTGGGAGGCTACTAGTGACTGCTTTAGCTATTCCTTTATAGGGACTTCTTGCACAGGGGGAGTTGTGCCTACCCCTTTTCCTTTATCCGCTCCCTGTGAAGAAGTCCCAGCCCCCAGAGTTAACTTGGGTACCGGCTGGGTCGCCCGAAAGATGCTTCTAGGGCACACCCTTTTGAAGTAAGTATGGCTACGTTCGACCACCTCACTGGTGAAGTCCTCAATGGTGGACCCTTCCTGCACATCCTAGTTTACTAGTGGGAGGGCTAACATATTGATCCCCTTTGCTTTGTACTGGGGATCTATCATGGAGCCGGCATCTGAGAAGTCCTCTGGGAATCTCCATAGCTTCAATCTTTCTATCATACCCACGGTCATCCTGACGTAGTGCCAGCTCCAAACCTCCACATAATCCTAGCAGTCTTCCTAAAAGTCCTCCATATGGTATTGATGGGGCTCTGATGCCCGGGGAAGTGTCGCTACAATCTTGCCATGCGAATCAAAATACTTCCGCGCTAAGTAGAATTCCGCCAAGTTATAGCTTTTTAGTTCATTGTCTGCTTTTTTGGCGGCGGCCAGACTACATGAATAATTACCACAAGTGATTGGGAATCGAATATTAGTTACCTTCTTCAGGGCATAGAAGGCATGTAGCTCCATTATTTTCCCGCAATACTCTAGGAGAATTATCTTGTCCCCACAATGTTTGGGCAACAAGTAGGGTTTCTCAGAGAAACCAGTCACCCTTATATAAGTATGCTGCTGAAATTATTTATAATAATGTTTGTAACTCTGGACCAAATTCATCGCCTCTATAGATAGGTATTATCCTGCATCTCGGGTGGGTGTGAGCAGGTGGTAGTAAACAAAGGCTTCATTTTCTTGGAAAAAATTGGGGAAGCTGGCCTCCCATTGTATTTGTGGGAAGTGGTCCCAAGGGGCCTTTTGTCCCAGGCCGATTTCAAGTACGTCGTCGGTGAGTAACCTGTTGGTATGGGGTCTCTACTATGCCAGGGCCCAGAAAACATAAGAATTCATATAAAAATTCTTCTTCTTGGCCAGTTGAAGGAATTGGGAGTTGACATGATTTGAAATTATGGCCACCCAGTCAAAAAACTCCCCTACTGTACTTATACCAAGAAAGAAGTAGTACATCCATCCAAAACATTCTCGGGCATGTTGTTGCCCAAAGACCAGGCATAGTGCTGTTATCCCCATCTAGATGCTCTCTTTGAATTCAGACCTAGGGATTTCTAGCTTCATCCTCTTGGGGTCCCTCTTCGGGACTTTGAGCCAATTGTTGTTCATATATATGCGGGCTGCCTCCTCCAACTGAGTGAATTGGGCCAAGGCATCTGACCGGGTGACCATGGTCGGCTTGGAAAATTGAGGGATTCCCAAGCTCCTCTATAAGGTATCAGGATCAAGAGACACTAAAGGAGTGGGGTACCCTATTGGCTCTGGCGGTGCGAGCATAGAAGCCCAAACAGATGTGTTATAAAGAGCCGTGAGCATGAGAATAAGCTCTGGTGACTGCACCAAACATGGGAAGCAAACTGCTTTAAGGATCCTAGAGTTTCTAATTTGAATGGCCAAAGGATCTCTGGCCTGTCGCTGAATGTACATAACTTTGACCAAGGCATGCATTTCTGGCCATGTTCCGACGCTAATGTCAGTAATAACCTGGACCTTGGACTCAATCTTTGAGCCCGTGATGACTCCATCCTTTATGTATTTCAGGCTCAAAGGCATCTTTTCCAGGGCCTTCTCTATTTTGGATCTTACTTCCACCATGGTACTTGCCGTGGAAGGTAGTTTTGGACTTCTAGGTGGTGAGGGTGCGGATGCTTCAGACATGTTTGAAAGTACTACTCTAAAAATTTGCAAGGCAAAGTGACCATCAGAACACATTAATAAATAAATAATTTAGGGTCCAGAAATCTTACCATCGCGATGTCTTCTTTCCCTGGAAAGTCAGCTTAGTTCAAAAACTCCGGAAAGCATACATATACATATCGTGAACTTGGGAATTTGATTAACCATCCAAGTCCGGGAATTTTATCACATTTGGTAAGAAGGACATGGGGTGGATGATGGCAGGAGACCCAGAGCCCAGGGAGTTGACCGTTGGTAGAAATGTACAAAAGGCAAACCGTCAGACCCATGTGGGCGACATGTGGGTGAGTAATAAATGGTAGTTATGGTGATAACAGCGGAGCCAACTGTCCGAATGCATAAAAAGTGAAGGCCACTTGGACAGATTTAAATGCGCACATGGGTCATAAATGAAGGTCAGGCTATTTTACAGAGGAGAGAGAAAACTACTTGTTTGAAACCGACCAAGAGCCGAGTTTCAAACAGGTGGTATTCTGCTCAGAATGACCTTGCAGACAAAAACTAGTGACATAGGCAGCACGGCGAGCTTGCTTAGCTATCTGGTAGGGTACACACAGGATATATATCAAAGGTGAAGGATATATACATGTAGACCAGAGGGATATACAACAAATATACACTAAATTTATACATATATACACCACAGAACAAATATCTACATAGAACTAGGCAAAGCACAGAATATCTACAACTTCCCACACTATATATAGACTAGATTACACCTTCACAGAGGGTGGACAACCTTTTGATAGAGCCGACCCACCAACAGGCGGCAAACCAAAAAGAAATGAGAAACAAACCAAAATGAGACAACACAAAAAAGAAACAAAGCCAGAAAGAAGGAAAGAGGAACGGGAAGAAAGGCACCAACCTAAAAAAAAAGAAAGGAGAAGAGAGGAAACCTCTGTGAAAGCTCTTCAATAGCTTCAACTTCCAAATGATCACAACCCGGCACCAAAAACCACTCACAATCGCTCGGAAATGCTGGAAATGATTAGCACTGGATTATCACTAAATTGCTGCAAATCGCTCTAAAATCACTCTGATTGCTTGAGTATTTAATCACGGTAAATGTGAAAATGACAGGTAACTTCTATTTATATCCGCAATAAAAAGAAAGCCACCTTCCCATCCACAAACTCTGGATAGACAGATCTTCAGACTCTGGGCCCGGGGATCCCCCATGACGATATCATCTTAAGGAAAGAGAACATCGTGGCAAAGAATCTCAGAGTCCAGAGTCTGGCTCCCGACAAAGGATGACCAACTCTAGGACTGGGGTCCTGGAGGCATGAGAAACAAACAAAACAAAGCACAACCATGGGGAAGAAAACCCCGGAGAAGTAAAATGAAAGAAGACAAAGAAAGACAAGGAAAGAGCAAAAAAGAAAAATAGAAAGAAAAGGGGGACCCAACATTTTGCACACAAAATGTAGGGACGGGGATGCAGGGCATAACACTTTGTCTCCCCATTCTTTTGGGAGGCCTTCTGAGAACACTAAACCTACTACGGTTTCTCCTCCAACAAAGTATGGTTGTACCTTTGTATAAGCCACAGTACCTTTAGAAGAAGAAGCTAAAAATAGAGCTATCAAAGCTTGGATCTATAAAGGAGATGACAATTCTGAAAATACTCCTCCTTATGACATAAAACTTGAATAATATGGTAAAGGTTTATCTATTATGTAACGTTTTGGCTATACAGGGGATGGTCCCATAGGTACGAATCATAAGGGATTGATTGCACCACTTGAAGCTATTGGTTGTAGAACATCCGACTCTAAAGGTATGGGCTTCTAGAAACTCAAATTCCAATTGGGAATAAACAAGTTTGTACCTCGAGAAGATAAGAAACCAACACCTAAAGAAACACCTATAATTGCAGAACCTGAAGACAACTCTGATGAGGATACTTTTCCTTATCCTATTCCACCAGACCTAGCAGCATTATTTACTGAGCTAGATAACTTTGCACCACGTGTCAGTACAGTAGACACTGAGAGTGATTCAGATACCGCCACTTCCATTTCTCCATTAACTTATGAAGAGTGGAAAGAAATGTATCCTCTAGGTCCTGATCATCACAGTAATGTACACATACCACCACACTTTCAAGAACAATTTGATCAGGAATTCCAGTCACTTCTCCTTACACAAGAGGCAAGTGATTATACAAACACTACTGAGGTACCTAGGTCAACAGGTGCTCATCTAACCATAGTAGAGGTTCTAGGTAGAAATCATCCCAACTGGGGACAAAGAGTTGATTTTACTCAAGTTATTAACATGAGACCTAATGATGAAACAGACTCCCATGAATATGAGTTTGACAGCTTGTCATATGCCACTTCTGATAGAGATACAGATACAGCTAATGCATATGAAAACCTTCTTGAAGTAGGTGAACGGTCTAGTGTAGGGTCACATGAGTCTGACTCACTAGGTGTTAACATGTCGTCTACTACGGTCGTTAGGAATCAAAGGAATTCGACTATACCTTTGGATGAGATCACTTTGGGTCTTGACTTTCTTGTCCATGTCTTTGATGATTATACCATGAATGCACTTGAACCTGTCACTCCTCTTTCACTTTGCCATCCTGAGCTTATAGACTGGAACTCTACCTCCCCATCTAATGAAGTCCTTACGTTCTAGAATGACTATGCTCTTTCCTGTTACCTACATGCTGTCGAACCTGTAACGTCTCCTACCAGTGAAGCAAGTGTCAACATGACAGAGGCTGACATCAAGTATCTTAGTCACAAAATAAAAAGAAGAAAAAATAGGTGCTCTGATGGTGAAAACCACATTGTGGCAGTATCAGAGCCTAAAATAGTCAAAATAAAAGATGTATCCAAGGGTGAAA
>MU224199.1:1596020-1618675 GCA_018584345.1 Thuja plicata
ATTGTATTCTTTTGAATAAAGCTTTCTATTCTGAACTGGCTTTTCTATCTGTTTTATTTCAAAGAGGAAAGTTTCTATTCTGATCATCTCTGAGTCTATAAAAGAACTCTCATTCTTCATTCAAAACACCCTGATTACTCCCTGAAACCCCCACTCACTTTTACATTGTTAGAATACTGAATTATTGTCTCATTTTCTTGCTAATCTCATATAGAATAATATCATTTTTGCAATAGAATAGCTTCAATTTCTAGAATAATTGCATTGATCAATCATGTCTTAGATTATCTCATATCTCTCATTTCTTAGCATAATATTGCATTGTATTGCATCCATCATGATAAATCCTTCGTTCCTAGATTGGTCCATGGTTGTGAGACTCTCGTTCTGAGAGCAATTTCAAAAACCCTGTCTAGATAGAAGGCAACAGGTCGAATCATGCAGGCAGACAAGATGAATAATCTCATATTCAGCCTTGTGTGTACCTAGTTAAGAAGGACTATGTTGAAGTGTATGGTGAATTAACAAGGCCAAATTTACCACATACACATCCCTACTCATTCTTGGCCAATAATAGTATCTCTTTACCAACTCTAAAGTTTTATGCACCGCAAAATGTCCACTTAATGAACCATTATGTTTTTCTTGCACTAAATTCTCCCTTATTGAACCTATGGGTACACAGAGTTGTCCTCCCTTAAAAAAAAACCTTCTTGTAGGTTAAAATTATAATACTCACTATGAAAGTGGTTTTGAAAATCTTGATATACCTTGTAGGCTGCTAAGAAGTCCTCATGCACCGTATATAGATCCTTGAAGCTATGAATGTCAATGCTTCTTATTTGTATTTCCTGCACTATGACCAATCTTCTGCTCAATGCATCTGCCACCTTATTTTGAAATCCTCTTTTGTGCTTGATGGTGAAGGTGTAGGCTTGGATATACTTCACCCACTTCATATGCTTATGGCTTAGTTTATCTTGGGAATTCAGAAAGCTTAAAGCCTGATTATTAGTAAAGACTACAAATTATGTAGGAAGGAGATAATGTCTCCACTTCCTTAGTGCTTGCACTAATGCATAAATTTCTAAATCATATGATGAGTACCTCTTATTTGCATCACTAATTTTTCACAGTGAAAAACTATTGGCTTTCCCTCCTTACTCAAAACTGCACCTATGGAAACATTACTGGCATCACATTCCATAGTAAACAACTTGTCAAAACTAAGAAGTGTCAGTATAGGTTGGGTTTCTATTTTTCTCTTCAAAGTCTCAAATACATTATTACTCTTCTCATTCCATAGTAATTTGTCTTTCATACATCTTTTTATGGTATCTAAAACAGGTGCACTAATTTCACCAAACTGTCTAATAAACTTCATGTAGAACTATGCTAATCCATGGAAGCTTCTTACCTCTATAACTGACTTAGGTGTAGGCAAATTCAAGATTGTTTCCACCTTTCTTGTATTTATCTTCAAGTTACCCTCTGATATTAAAAAGCCCAAGTATACCAAATCTCTCTTCATGAACTCACTCTTCTCTAAGTTGATTTCCAACTTCTCCTCATGCATTCTTTGCATTACCATTTCTAGATGTCTAAGATGATCCTCCTTGTTTTTACTGAATTCTAAAATGTCATCTAAGTACACCACAACCCATTTTCCAATGAGGTCCTTCAACACTTCATTCATTAACCTCTTAAATGTTCTTGGGGCATTGGACAACCCAAAAGGCATAACAAGCCACTCATAGAGTCTATCAATAGTCTTAAAATTAGTTTTCCACTCATCTCCACCTTTAATTATTATTTGATGGTACCCACTCTTAAGATCTATTTTGGAGAAATAATTAGCTCCCCCTAGATAATCCATTAAATCTTTTATCCTAGGGTTTGAGAACCTATACCAGATAGTAATTCTATTTATAGCCCTGTAATTTGTACACAGCCTCCAAGTACCACCCTTCTTTGGGGCTAGGACTTTGGGAACAACACATGGACTATGCTCTTTCTAATCAATCCTTGGTCAAGTAGCTCTTGAATTTGTTTGGCAATTTCTGCATTTTATTGTGGGGTCATTTTATAAGTAGCTTTATTTTGGAGTGAGGCTTCTGGGATGAAGTCAATCTAATGACTAATAGATCCCTCATGTGGTAGGGAATCTGGTTGACCATCACTAACTATGTCTTGGTAATTAGTTATCAACTCTTTGATTTCTAGAGGTAACTATTCCTTCTTGTTTCCCTTTTCATCCTTCGGCTTTAGAACCAAAGAAAATCCCACTCCTTCTTCTTCCTCTAGTGTCTTCAAGAATTCTTTTTCAACTACCAATATTATGTTAGGACCCCTTTCTTCACTTCTCCTTCTTCCAAGATTGACTGTATCTTGAAAGTCGCTCCATATTTCTTAAAGGAATAGGAGTTCTTGGCTCAACCATGAACTGCAGCTCTTTCAAACTGCCAAGGTCTAGCCAAAAATAGATGAAACACATACATGGGAAAGACATCACACAAAAATTGGTCCTTATACCCCCCTATGTAAAATTCCACCCAAGCTTTCTCATTGACCAATACATGTTGATCTTTGTTCAACCAAGTAACTATGTAAGGGTCAGTATGAGGCATCTTTTTCAATTTTAACTTTTCAATAGCTTCCATAGAAACTATGTTATCAATAGAACCAGAATCTATGATAGCTTTACAAACTTTACCTAGTACCTTGCATTTGACTCTAAATAGAGATCTTATTTGACTTGGATATTCTTTGATGGGCTCTTTGAGGAGTGTTTTGCAAATCATCAAATTCTCCCCTATCTCAGAATCTAGGGTGACTTTTTCTGTCTTGCTACTAGAAGACTCTTCTTTCACATAATTGACTCTTTTCTCTCTTCCTTTTGATGTAGAACCTTTCTTAGGACACCTATAGGAAGGATTCCCATACTTCTGGAAATTATATCACTTCATCGAAGATAAATAAGATCCTCTTCCCTGGTTATTAGATCTTCCTCTTGAACTATTATTTGAGCCTCTTCCTCCGTTGTAACCACCTCTTCTGTTACTGGATTCTCCTTTATTCTCAATGAGTTTGGACTCACTCTAATTTCTAGCCTCAAAGTTCCTTCCACCAAAACCTCCTCTTTGACTTCTATTGTCTCTTCCTCTACCTATACTATTTGAATCTTGTTTCTTTTTGAACTTCTCTTCCACCTTGAGAGCTAGCTAATAAAATTGATGTACTATTTTGGGGCTTAAGAGACTGATTTCCTCCTAAATATTCCACTTGAGAGCATTCAGATATCTATCCACTTTTAGGCTCTCCTCTTCCATTACATATGACCTTAATCATAGCTTGTGAAACTCTTCTGTATAGAAACTAATTTCTAAGTCTTTTTGTCTCAGATTCTATCTTTTCTTGTGCAATTGCACCTCATAATCATCAAGAAGATAATTTTCTCTTATTTTGGCCACCATGCCTTTCCAAATGGTTATAGGATTCTTTCCTTCTTTGATCCTTTCATCTTGGACAAACTTCCACCAAGTGAGAGCAGTACCTCTCAATCTTCTCTTGGCTATTCTGACTTTTTGAGCCTCCGTCACATTATCATATTCAAATTGATTTTCAAGTCCTTCTATCCACTGCATGACTACTCCTGGTTCCATCTTTCCACTAAATAGAATCACACCTTCCAAGGACTTACCACTCATATATTTTAAAGCTTTGAAGAATGGATATTCTTGAAGCATAGGGTTTGGCTCTTGTATTATGTCTTCCTTGGCCACTAACTTATCCTTTTTTTAGTTTCTCTCATCAATTCACTAATTTCTGCAATCCTAAGTTGCACTTCTTCTAACTTAATTTCCATGTCGACCAACTATTCCTTTAGGAATCTATTCTCCTCTTTCTTCTCTTCTACATTATTTTCCAACTTAACATTGGTCACCATCTTGAATGAATCTACGGATTTTGATGAAGACAGGATCCAAACAACACAAGCCCAATCTTTAGGCTCTGATACCAATATGATGGGAAATGATATCTTTCTTCCAAGAGTTAGCTTAACTCTTTCCTAAGGTCTCTCTATTAGACCTCCTAGTGTGCTCTCAACCCTAATCTTGAGGCAAGTCACTCAGAACTTCCACCTCCTACTCAAGCTCCAGTTCCTATTAATGATTTATTCTTCCATGCTCACTGAACCTACAAGGGTAGATTCTCTTCAACTAAACTAACTTTCTCACAACACTTTCTTCCCTAGCCAAACTATCACCAAGCTCGCCTAGGGAAAGAACTCAAACTTCATGGCTAACACTTCTCTTACAAAAACCAAAAAGAAAACTATGTACAAGGGCTCCTCTCAAATTCCATCTAGGCACATTTTTCTCACCATGGATTCAAGAACCTTGAGGAGCCATTTACTATTTACAGTCCAAAACTAGACCAAGAACTTACAAGACGCTTTCAAGAATTTACAAAATGATGACAAAAGACTAACCTACTTCCACAAAAAGTCTATAAACAATCATTAGAAACTAATTACAACAGAAAATATCAAGTTCACTCCATTAATTAGTTCAACTAATCCAAAATACTTGAAATAATGAAAAACACAATTTGTAACTTATTATTACCTGAAAATTCAAAACAACAAGACATCCAACCTCATTCTCCTAAAATGATGGCTTGGGAGATCTTAAATAGTCTTCCCCTCATCAGAAAAACTATTGTAACAGGCCTAACTATCCATTTAAGATGAGAATGATGGCTTGGGAGATCTTAAATAGTCTTTCCTACGTCAAAAAAACTATTGTAACTGACCTAAATTTCCATTTAAGATGAAAGATACTTTTTAGGTAACTGACCTAACTATCCATTTAAGATGAAAGATACTTTTTAGGTAACTAACCTAACTGTCCATTTAAGACAAAAGTGACTTTTCAGGTAACTGACCTAACTGTCAATTTAAGACAAAAGAAAATTTTTTGTAACCATTGTAACTGTATATGTCAAGCAATAGTATATCTCGAGCATCAATACATGCTAAGAAATAGAATATGTCGAGCATCAGTACATGTCGAGCAATAGTACATGCCAAGAAACTTATCTTTAATACATTTTCTCTTTCTAAGGCTCCCGATGCCTTGCTTGGATTTCCAGTGGCTTACAAACTACCTCTTCAACACAAAATTAACCTAAAAACATGCATCTAAGAAACTAGGGTGTCTATTCACCGATTTGACCCATTTTTCCCTCGGTCATTACAACAGTGAATGAACAAACACCTTACAAACCAACTTAAACAAATCCAAAATATTCCTATGGGCCTTTAACCCCAGGTTCTCCTACACCACCGTCACTCATTCCACAAATCTCGGTTGTTTATTTTTTATTTGATCTATTCCTTTTGTTCTAATTTTAATTGCCCCACAATTTATCTTTATTATTTTACATTTAATTAAGTATTATTCAAATATTATTATCTATTCAAATTAATTCATTATTTAATCATATATATAATTATTTAGCTATTATATATATATATATATATATATATATATATATATATATATATATATAAAAAGAATTNCTATTATATATATATATATATATATATATATATATATATATATATATATATAAGAAGAATTGGAGTAGCCAGTGTTGTATATATTATTTATAAAATATCAACTAGTTTGAAGGCTCATCCGAGAAAGAACCAAGAAGAAAACCCAAAATCCTTGCCCATTAGAAAAGATTATTACAATTTATTTTAAGGATCTACTAGTCATCAAATACATTAAATTATTTCTACAACCATCCCCAAAACTAAAATATCTATGGTAAGATATTAACATTTTGACCGAGCTACTCGTGCTCATTTGGCATTTGAAGGTAATTCCACTAGAGTTAAAATCTTACAATATAACCATTATTGTGCCCATCACCTAAAACTATTTATAAATTAATCGACAATGTAACATCACTAAAAAAGTACTACCCTAAATGGCGCACTCATATGTTCTTGGGGCAGACAAAATTAGCACAAAATTGGCACAAAAACCAGTAATCTAGATTTCTAATTTGTTGTGGGATTAAGACTACTGTATCAAGCCACCCTGCACCAAAAAACCATGAATGTGATGGAAAAAATCAACCTTTAAACACCAAAAAGTGAATGCCCGAGATTTACTCTTCCATGGAAAAGGGCTCCCTTAGATTAGACTCAGAATTTAAGCACTAGGACCATCCTGTAGCTCTGGCCTCCCAATCGAGATGAAGAGAATCCTACAGCTCACTTTCCCAACTTGAAATACTGCTATCCTCACCGCTATGAAGCCTAGATGGATATTTTGAACCCCAAGCAACACTATCAATTTGAGGCCTGTTTGAACCTAGATTCCCAATGTCATCTAGTTGAATGTTTAGGACAGGGACAACAGGTATATTATGAAAAGAATGTGACGGAGTGTGAAAGGACGAGCCTACTCCTAACATTGTTGGAGTATTTGGAATTTCTAGAAAATAAAACATTGCATAAATGACCTTTTTGGTCCTTTCCTCAGCTCTAGCACTAAATTTTGACCCATGGAGTGTAGAGATTTTTTCATATATCAGAGGATTTGTTTCATTAGGGAATGGTTGATGCTAACATAAGTAACCATATATTCCTATTTGATGAGGAAAATATGCCATAGAAAGAGTCCCCTAAAAAACACTTGTCCATTCCAGATGTCGTACTTCTACATGACTCTTTTTAATTTATTTTCCCTCAATTACTATGGTTTAATCACTTTCTGGGCTAAAATTTCAAACAATGACAGAGATTGAAGCAAATTCATTGCATTTTATAGAAAAACTAAAATTAACTGCAATGGGTATAGGAATTTTTGAGTGTGGGGAACTAAAATATCTTCACCAATTATCTGTCTAATGGCACATCGAAAAGTGGCAGAGTAACACATGAACACATCATCCATGACCATGTTGTCAATCATCACTAGAAGCACATCCTCCTCCTCATCTGGCTGGATATATATCCTATATTTATTTGGGATAAACTCACTATGATAGTAACCGCAAGTTTTGCAATGAGGGCACAACTCACCAAGATTTTCCATTGATGGCTTTCTTAAGCCTTTCTGAAACCTTCAATTATTAAGAGGCAAACAAAAGTGAACAACCAGTCCTTTCTATGGAATGATTTTAAATCCCAGGCAATCTTATCACATTAATTAAACTCTAAGAATACATTAAGTGTGGCATATTCAACACATGAAAACTGATTCAAAGCGTACGAGATTGCACCTCCAAAAACATAAATCTCACAACTCGTTACCTTATGCTCCACATGTCCCTGAGGAAACTCTAAATACAAAATGATGGCTAAACATTTTGCATAAAAATTTAAGGGTTGATACATTTAATTGTTGGCAAGATGACTCCTAGAGGATACATGACTTAATTTGTGTTGTCATTATGGAAACAAAGTCATATTAAGTTTCTGTCAAAGATAACTTAGAAGATAAAATGACTAAGTATGAAAAATAGGACAGACAGAGTTATACAGTGATCAACACATCAGTGCATGTGCGAGAGATCAAATCATAGTATGCATTTTTAGATATATGTTCTATGTGATGTATACATACTAAGTCCAGACACGCATGGTACAAAATGATAGTACGGAGAAGATATAGGAAGAACAGTACTACTACAGTTTAGGAAATAGAGCATGTAGCCGACTTCAGTTTTTGGATCAGCGTGAATTGTTTTGTTGTGTAAAGGTCAAGCACCTTTGATTATATGTTTGTAATAATGTCTTTATTATTTTTGTAAACATTCTTAAACCAATTTGTTTGGAAGCGGTGTGTATTATGTTTATAGGGCCGACTATAGTCTTGTTTTGAGTCGTGTCTATTCAGACTTAAACATATAAATATGTAATGTAAATTTATATTACAAGTGTCAAATAATATGCATGAGGAAGACATAGAAGAGAAGTATAATGAAGTCAGTATGAGATAAATCTCTTTAAGAGAGTAAGAGCATCGGTGCATAAACAAAACTGATCAGACAATAGTGTCATCACAACAGTTCATTTTTTGATATAGTGTATATCAACTATCAGAAGGTTGTAGCCTTCATATTATTGGGTAGTGAGCTTAGGCAGTGAGCCATACACCTTTAACAATGTTTTTTAATAGACTCCTAATAGGGTCATTGTACTTGGATTGTAAAGACTACTCCTAACAGGGAAAAGGAACTTTAACAGGTTCATTATACTAGTGCAATATTTGTGGGTACTAATTCCCACAAGGGTTTTCCTCTGATCAAGTTTTCCCCATAATCATATCATGTGTTATGAGTTCTTGTGTTAAGCTTCATTGAATGTATGTTTGATTTATGTTTAAAGTGCTGAAATATAAATAATAGACAAGCACAGATTCACCNTCCCCCCCCCCCCCCCCCCCTCTCAGTGTTTCTAACAATTGCTATCAGAGCTTTGGTCCTTTGAAAGAAATTTTAACCACTTGATGAGATCATGGACTCAGTAGAAGAAAAACATTTGAAAAATAATCTTGAAGCAACTCTTGAAGATCTTGAAAGATCTGGAAAATAAAATGAAGAACTTAGACTGAAAGTTGATGGCTCACAAATTCTTATCAAGAAATTGAGAAAAGATTTGAAAAATGGTCAAAAAGCTGAATGAAGAGAATATGTCTTTGAAAGATAAAATTGAAAATCTAGATGAACAACTAATAGATGGTCAAATTTCTATTGAAGAAAAGATCAAAGAAAACAAAGAATTAGAAGATGAACTTTTGCAAGGAAATGTGAAAGTCTTGGAATTGGAGAACATAAAGAAAAAGATAGAATCTGAATTAACAGAAGCAAAGGATAAGATTGATAAACTCCACACAAGTTTTGATTCACTTCAATCTCAGCTCAATGCACAAAATCTAAGAGGCGACACTATTGGTCTTGGATACAGTGTAGCATAAGTTGAAATCAATTCATTGAAAGAAAGAAAGAAAGCACATGAAGCATCTTCAGAAGCAAAGAAAGTTGAAAATGTTGCAGAGACTAAAATAGATCTACCTAAAGGAGAAATCAATCAAGTTAACAGGACTTGTTATGCATGTAATTAACATGGTCATTTGGAAAGAGATTGCAAAGAGGTAAGACCTTTCAATGGTTATTGTTACTCCTGTAATAAATTTGGTCACAAGGCTATACATTGCAGAACAAATCAAAGAAATCAGTCACAATAGAATCAGAGAAATCAACCTCAAAGAAATTTGTAGAACATTACATGTCAGATATGTAATTACAATGGACACACAACAAAGTAGTGCAGCATGATGAAAAAAAACATCAGACCTCCTATCATTTATCACACATGTGGAAAGGCTGGACACATCTCAAGGTTCTATAGATCCAGAACTCAAAAACAAGAGGATCCTAAGAAATCACTATTTGAAGAAGAAGGAGAAGTCAAGTTTGTTCAAGAAAAAGAAGATTCAAGAAAAATTTGGGTTGAAGTAAAGAAGGATAATGCAGAGAACAAAGTAGTTGATGCATCCACAGTGGATACATCCTCTATTTCTAGTTGAATAAACCTTCTTAGTCTTAGGGGGAGCTATTCTAGCTCAGAACCCTTATGCAGATGGTATACTCACCTCTGAGTATGCGCCTATGGATTCATGCTTATGATCACATGATACAGCAGTATGCATACACGCATTGTTTATAATGCATTCAGAACAAAGTTTGAAACTCTCTATGAAAACTATGTACAGTTGCAAACATTAAATGCAGTAACCTTTATAAAATTATGTAAATGTTCAATCTTCTTCACATTTGTATTTGAGATTACAAAATTTAGAGAGCATAGGATCACTAAGCATCAAAGCATGGAAGCACAATAGATTTGGTGGTTAAGTAAACAGATAAGAAGTTGAAATAGAACCCTAGCAGTCACGCCGTTTCAAATTATTGTGAAACCCTACTTAATCAAGTTCCAAGTAAGTATGGCAACCCCAGTTGTTTTTGACACTGCTGAGAGGAAGATTTTTTTCTTTAAGAAACATCCATTCAAGTCCATTCTAGATGATGTTGAAGGAGCATTCTCCAAAACTCCACTCGAAGTCGTGCACGTGGAAGATATTTGTGCATACATCTACTACACGAAGGAAACAATAGGAGACAACAACATAGCCACTCTTAAGGGATCCATGATGAAACTAGACTACTCATTCAAGGATGAATTCATGCATCTGATTGATAACCCTATATTTGAATACTCCAATGCGCACGAGTTTTATGAGCCAGAATGGGTGAAGATTTTACTGAGCAGAATACATGATGACCTTTTCTAGATTGGTGAGGTTCCTGTCTGCATCACCTCTGACCTAATCCATGAATTAATTAGACTTCCAAAGACTGGACCAGTTCTTCCTACTGGCAAGGATGTCAAGAAGAAATTTGAACAAGTTTGTTTATCAAGAAGTGACAAGCGTAGTATGACAGTTGATCCTATCAAGGAAGATGACATAAAGCTTCTAACTATGATAATTGGCTACAAGTTCCAGTATGCAAGTAGACTAAATAGTGTGTCAGCAGCCACAGTTCTAGCAGAAATAAGGATGGTAAAGGATAACACTCAATACAATCTATGTGAGATATTGTGCGCTCAATTGATTGACATCATTCGATTTATCAAGCATGACAAGAACAAGACATTCAGGTTTGGGTCTCTGATTATCTACTTGTACTTCCACATTATTGGTAAGGTTGCAAATGTTTACCTAGATAGAAGAAAACCTACAATGTCTTAGATTTCACTTAAAGCCACAACAGAGAGCAGTGTGAAAGATTCCATGGACATGGATATTAAAAAATTCAGGATCAAGATGCAGAAAAGGTTCAGATTATCTGAGAAGATAGTTGATAAATATAAGGAGACCATATGTTTAATGGTAGAAATAGATTGCCCCTATATGAAGGTAGTTGAACCTAGAACCAAATGGATTCACCAACTTGGTTATGAAGTGGAGGAACATGTGCTAGAAGGATATGCACAAGTTCTCTTGTTTGCACCCAAAGATCCTAATGAGCCCAGGTGGGGCACTTACAGAGAGAAGACTAATAAAGCTGATTCTATATTATATAGTGCTGATAACAAAAGGAAAGCATCCAAAATTACATCTAGCATCCTAAGAGTTCATGGAATCACTCAAGAAGACTTAGATAAAGCCAAGGAAGCTAAGATTGCAAAAGAACTTGAGAAGACTGATGACATCTAGAAGAAGAAGAAAGTAGAGAGCACCTCTATGCCCTCTACCACCATTGACCTAGACTCATCGCCACCTTCTATACCAAGAAAGAAGTCTAGAGGAAGGAAGGAAGTGCCCACAGGTCACCCATGCTCAATAACTACATGGAGCATAGTAAGAAATACTCAAGCTCCTCCTGAAGTAGGATTCAGACCTAGTCTAAATGTATTAAAGAAAAGTATTTTTAATGAAGGTAGACTAGACACACTTGCTAAGGTTTATGACAAGTATCAAGAGATAGATAAATCTGAGATACATTCTATGATCATCTCTCATATGATTAAGTTTAAGAAATTGGTTCTAGAACTTAAAACGGTGATACCTGATAAGTTATGGAACATACTGGAAATAATGAAGAGACATGCAATTGAGGAAGATATGAGGATAAGAGAAGAAACATTGGATAATCTTATCCCTATATGCTCACATGATGAGAAGGAAATTTTGTTAGATCTGGTGAAGCCTCATCTAAGAACTAAGACAAGAACACTTCATATTATGAACAAGGAATATGAGTTAGTTGGGAAAGAGACAAAAAATATTTTGCACAAGTGTTTATGGATAGACACATGTATCCATCAATGGCGCCTACAACAAAGGTAGCTCCAGCTCCTCCCAAATAGGTTACAGAACCAGTGATTCAAAATGCACCTATGACAGGTCCACAAGTTTTAGCATCATCAGTTTCAATAACTTCTGATACAGTAAAAGATTCAGAAGATACTTTAGTGATTGATGATATCAAGATATCCATGACAATATCTGACAATGACATGGACAAAGTTGATAAAGAATTTGTAAGCACTGAAGAGATGTGCACTGATGATACATCTGAACACCAAGATGAAGTTCCCTCCAATGATCCAATAGACTTGAATAAAGAGAAAGATACTCGAGATAATGAGACACCAGTCAAGGAGATACCAGTAAAGAGTGAATGCATGGATACTAGTCAAAATACTATATTCACTCCATCCACTTTACCATCTACTTCATTGTTGTCAAGGTTAACTCCTAACTCAGCAAGTCTAGATGCGTGGGGAGAAGAAGACTTAATGAAGATCAGTGTTCTAGCTATGGAAAAGGCCAATGAAAAATAGGTTATGAGGAACCCTCTTTTCTTGGAATCAGTAAACATCTTGAATGATATAGTGCCTGCAGACAAGAAAGTAGCCAAAATTCAATCAGTTGAAGATGTCAAAAACATTCTAACAAGCTTCAAAGCACACTTTACAGACCTAGTAAACTCTGCTACTAGAATTGCAGAAGATGAGTATAAAAAGGAGAGATTGAATGAATTGGTAAATAATTTTACCTTAGACTTAAAATCTTTAAATATTTGGCAATCTATGTTGAAAGAATTGGCAGCTAAAGGTAAGAAGGTTATAGCAAACTGCATGGACAGAGTGAAGTTCACCTCTGAACATATCAAAAAGATAGAAGAGGCAAAGATCATGCTGGAAACTATTAGAAAATTAGTTGAGACATCCACCCAAGACATGAACATCTATAAAAATGTCTATCAAGGTCAGTTGGACAAGATTGAAAAGGCTAAGTTGGAGATCAGTAAGATAAGAGTCAGACAAACTCAATTGAGAAATGCACTTACGCCCTCTCTAGCAATTCTGAATGAGAACATAAAATAGATTGATGCCACCATTGTGACATGTGATCAAGGTCCCTACATGGACTTGATAAAGATGGAGAAGCTAACATATGCCTTATTCCCACATCTTCAGATAGTTTATGCAATGAAGGTATTCTGGCAAAAAGAGATCCAATCTCTTAAGATTGTGTACCCAGATGTTTACATGGATTAAGTATCTAGAGACTTACAAGTTTTGGACACCTTTGTCATTAATGTCAAAGGGGGAGTAATTTATATAGAGAATGTGTAATATGGGGAGAAATATATGATATATGTTAAAGAGATGCAATGATATACAGTTATTTTGTGTGTTAAGTCATTTTGAGAAACTTGGCCACATTCCTTTGTTGTCATTAATGACAAAGGGGGAGATTGTTGGCAAGTTGACTCCTAGAGGTACATGAATTAATTTGTGTTGTCATTATGGCAACAAAGTCATATTAAGTTTCTGTCAAAGATAACTTAGAAGATAAAATGACTAAGTATTAAAAATAGGACAGACAGAGTTATATAGTGATCAACGCATCAGCGCACATGCGAGAGATCGAATCAGAGTATGCGTGTTTATATATATGTTCTATGTGATGTATACATACTAATTCCAGACACACATGGTATGGAATGACAGTATGGAAAAGATACAAGATGAATAGTACTACTACAGTTCAGGAAACAGAGCATGTAGCCGACTTCAGTTTTTGGATCAGCGTGAATTTTTTTGTTGTGTAAAGGTAAAGAACCTTTGATTATATGTTTGTAATAATTTATTTAGTATTGTTTTAAATATTCTTAAACCAATTTTTTTGGAAGCGGTGTGTATTATGTTTTTAGGGCCGACTATAGTCTTGTTTTGAGTTGCATCTATTCGGAATTAAACATATAAATATGTAATGTAAATGTATATTACAAGTGTTGAAGAATATGCATGAGAAAGACATAGAAGAGAAGTATAATGAAGTCAGTATGAGATAAATCTCTTTAAGAGAGTAAGAGCATCCGCGCATAAACAGAACTGATCAGACAACAGTGTCATCACAGCAGTTCATTTTTTGATATAGTGTATATCAACTATCAGAAGGTTGTAGACTTCATCTTATTGGGTAGTGAGCTTAGGAAGTGAGTCATACACCTTTAATAGGGTTTTGTAATAGACTCCTAACAGGTTCATTGTACTTGGATTGTAAAGACTACTCCTAACAGGGCAAAGTAACTTTAACAGGTTCATTATACTAGTGCAATATTTGTCGGTACTAATTCCCACTGGGGTTTTCCTCTAATCAAGGTTTCCTCATAATCATATCATGTGTTATGAGTTTTTGTGTTAAGATTCACTGAATGTATGTTTGATTTGTGTTTAAAGTGCTGAAATATAAATAATAGACAAACACTGACTCACCCCCCCTCTCAATGTTTCTAACATTAATATTTTAATGTGCAAGAAACTTCATACGACCATATCGTGTTGAGATTTAATTATATTTGCACCATATTGTGATTGATAATCATGACATCGTTCCTACATAATGGCATTACTTATCACCATTCAATTTATCGATATTGATCAGGTTTTGCAGGCTTTGGTTCTCATGAATACAGCTAATCGGATGTAACAATTTAGTTTATGTCCCATCACACCCCAAATTGGCTAAGAAATATGCCACTAAATTATCTTCACAAAGAGTGTGCAAAATGTATTGCTCATCAAACGATTCCAAAAGTTTCCATATCTATTTGAATATATATATGCAATCTTCCAATTATGGAAACATCTCTTAATACAAGCATTGGAAATAACCAATGAATCTTCTTCCACTTGAATCCTTTTATACCCTCCTTCTTTTCCTAATAGTACGCCAGTAAATATAGCATTAGCCTCCGGCAGGTTATTTGTCCCTAGAGGGAGGGGAGAACCTTGAATTACTAACATATTTCCCTAATGATCCCTAATGCATGATTCAATACCTAAATTCCTTGGGCTCCCAGAGGAGGCCCCATCAAAGTTGATTTTGAATAGGCCTTGAGTGGGAGGGATCCATTTGACATCTCAGCAATCCATTGAATGCTTTACCTAAACCAAGTTAACCATTACAATGTGAACCATTATGCATTTCCACTCTCTAAGAAAATATGCATCCCATGAAGATATAACTGGGTTACATCTAATTTTAAAAAGACTGGCTTTAAACAGTTCAAAAATAGACCTTTCAATACCTTCCAATATAGTAGAAGTGCGTGAAATATTGTGGCAGAATATGTACTTATTTCTCCCCCACCATATTGCCCAGACAACTAATGCTGGTTTACATACCCGTATGTTTTAAAATAGGGAGCATGGCTTAAGAATTGGCTAAGTTTGAAAGAGATCCCATAATTTATTAGGGAGAGGAGTATGATAATGAAGATTTTTCATAACAAATGACCAGCATTCCTAAGAAAAGGAGCAATTTTGAAGGAGATGGTCCACATTTAAATAAATTATCACATAACACACACTTAAAAGGTTGAGCAATGCAGAGCTTTTCTAGTCTATCACTAGTAAGGATTCTATTTCTTAATATAATTCAAGGAAAATATCCTACTTTAGGAAGAACTACATTATTCCAACAAAAGAAGAATGCATGAAAAGGAACCTTGGGAGAATCTAGTTGCTGAATAATCTTGTATCCATCTTTTATGGATATTTACCATCCTTAACTGGAGCCCAAAATAGTGTATCTTCTTTATCTGATAAGAATATCATTCTTTCTACAAAAATATTGTGAAAAGATACCTTGTCTTGATAACTGAGAGGTAGCACATTCAGGTCCTTCCATAAAACTTTCCCTGAAAAAATGCAAACTATTGAAACGTAGTTAATAAGATGATGACCCCATGATTCCTCTAAAACCATAATGATATCTTGGCAGACTGATGTTTTAGTTAAGGGAGGGAGATTCATTCCACGAGTCCCTCCAAAACTTGACACTTACTCCATTATTAACCTCCCAAGAGACATACTTTAGCACAATATCTCTTGAAGACATCATAAAATCCCAAATAGTTGAACCTTTATGCGGATCTAAAATAGAAAAGACACGAGATGGGTTATTGTTATCAATGGACTTTTACTACATAATTTGACACTATTTATTTTGGTTTTTAGCATACATTTGCCACACTAGCTTACCCCCAAAATCCTTTTTCCTTTTAGCCAAGTTGTGTACCCCTGCACCCCCAAATGATTTGACATGGGTCATATCTTGCAATGAAGTAAGGGGGATTTTATTTTTTTCATTCATTTTCCCTATCCATAAAAAGTCTCTAATTAGTTTTTGGATCATTTGAATAACTAAGAAAGGGGATTTTAATACCACCAAATAATAATTTGGGATGGCTGAAAAGACTAATTTAATGAGTAAGATTCTTCTTGTCAATGAGAGCCATTTAGTTTTCCAAGACACAATTCTTTTTTTAATTCTATCAATGATTGCTGAAAAATAGAAAGCTCTGTTAGCTCCCATAAAAAATATAATTCCTAAAAAGGTAGACGATGGTAACTCAAGTGAGAATCCCAATATCTTAACTATTTTTTTAGATATAATCTGATTAGTGTTAAACAAGTAATTTTTTTATTTCTATGCATTAACTTTTTGTCCTGACACTGAAGTGTACAAGTCCAATGTATACTTGATATGCCTAGCCTCCATAGGGTGATATGAACCAAAAATAAAAGTGTCATCTGCAAAAGGGAATGAGTGATTGACATCCTTGTACCACCAATATGTGCCTCCTGCCATATTCCTAGTTGATTCTTCTTTTTAATTGACCTGCTAAATTCTTTAGCCATAATGACGAATAATATGGGGGATAAGGGGTCCCCCTACCATACCCCTTGTGTGGATGTGAATATTTCAACTGGAACTCCATTCACTATAACTAAGAACCATGCACCTATGATACAATATCTAATCCATTTACACCATTCTTTGGAAAATCCAAATCTTTGCAATACCTTAAAGAGAAAGTCCTAGCACACCATATCATAAGCCTTCATCATATCAAGTTTAATAATAAAGTTAGAGTACTGATTATAATTGATTAAATGAAGGACAATTGATCTCCAAGTTATGTTGTCTATTAATGTCACACACTTAGTCATTATCAAGGTGGGTTGTTGAGTCATCATTGTGACCAAGCCATCCTAAGGCCAATTAATGTATGTACCGAGTAGTAGTTACTGCTGAGAAAGTCAATGGTCGCCGATTACTCAATAGTTATCAAGTAGAATGAATGTCAAGTTTCATAGAAAAGTTAGTGTCGAGTGACATCATACAGATATGCCAAGTAAGACAGTTTTGACTGAGCACCAGAGATTTTATATGTCGAGTAAGACTGTTTTGACATATGTGTTTGGAGTGGCACAAACACTTAGGTAAACCATTTTGGCCGACTTATATGTATGATTTAATGATCATTGAAGACATTTAATGGAGTTAATTACATGTTATGTCTGAGATCATTAATCCCTATGCATGCAATGTAACCAATCAAAAAATAGGAATGCTTAAGTGGAAATAGTGATGAATCTAGATCATTGATCTTTCTCTGGACACTTCATCAATTATCTATATAAGGAAATATACAAAAACCTAATCATGCATGCAGATGGGAAGAGAAGAGATCAGATAGAGTTTTGTATATCGGAAGCATAGATCAGATAGAGTGACCAAGTAGAGAAGTGAAGGATAGAAAATAGTTATATAGTATTTTGAGATTAGTTAAGAGTTGGAAAGAGGAGATCCAACATCAGCATTTGAAGTGCAAATTGAAGGATCAGGTACTAATACATTCTAGCAAGTAAATTAGTTTAAATCTCTTAACACACTAGTCCTAATAGACTTTTGTAAATATCCTAATAGAGTGCTTACTTAGTTGTAAGTTTAAATCCTGTAATCAATGTAGATTGTATAAATTTGTAAGCTCCTAATAGGGTAGACCCCTCACAGGGTAGATCATCAAAAGTGATCAACACTTTTTAACCCTAGAAAGCACACTTTGTTACTATAGTAGTGAAGATTTGTGGGTGTCATCCCCACCACAGTTTTACCTTTCAAGGGTTTATGGGTTACCAAATCTTTACATGTTATGTGTTTATCATGGATGTGATTAGTAGTTAGATCTATTACAGTATTGTAGTTAATGTTTATGTATACATGTTGAATCAATTTTTTTTAGAAGTATAAAAGGTTTATAGATCTTGATTCACCCCCCACCCCCCTCTCACTATATTTCTTTCTCATTTAAGACTTCCAATAATTGGTATCAGAGCTTTGTTCTCTTAGAATAAGTCTAACCACTTTAGAGTTAAGATCTTGGAGATGGAGGTTTATAAGTTTGGAAAGGTCATTGAGAATTAGAAGATTGACATCCAGCTTGCACTGTAGCAACTTTAGACAAAAATAGAGGAATTGAATAAATCCTTAAAGGCAACAAAAGAATTGGCAACTCAGATGAATGACACTCAATATAAAGAAGAAGACATTGAAGGTCTATTTTATAATAGAAATTCTAAAGAAAGTAATGCAGAAATTGTAGATCTATTGGAGAAAAACAACACACTAAAAGAATGAGTCAAAAGTCTAAAGATAGAATAGGAAACTCAATCAATAACACTATGTGAGGTGATTGATCAGAAAAAGAAATTTGAGGAAGAAAACATAATGACAGAAGAAGATAAGAGACAAATGGCTGCTAGACATGATGAAAGGACATGTGATGTGCAAAATCTCACAAATAATAAGTTGGACATGGTCAATCAACTATTATTTGCAAACCAAGAGGTAAACAAGAAATCCATTGAAATTATATCTGGGATCAAAGAACAATCAACTGAAAAATGAGTTAAGATTAGAAAAGGAGCTCATTGAGAGGATAAGAAAACCTAATGAAGCCTTGAGATACATTGAGGAACTAATGAGATAACCAAGAAGAACCAATGAAACCTCTGGACTTATCCATACTGAGCACTTATCATATACTAGAGAAGGAGAATAATCAAAGAGTGGAGAAAATAGGAATGCAAAGCCAAAGAACAACAAACCTACATGTTATCATTATGGGAAACAAGGACACACAGCAAACATTTGTTGAAGCAAGAATGGTAAGTCCAATCTTAAGACTAAATTCAATGGATATTTCTTTAACTATAAGAAGCATGGACATAAGGAACATGAATGTAGGTCAAAGACTAGCATTACACGTAATTCACCTAGATTTCAAGGACATTATTACAATTGCCAAAATTATGGTCATAGAACCCAAGACTATAGATCTAATGAAAAATCTAAGTGACATCCAAGAAACAAGGCAGTGCATTGAGGAAAGGTAACACATTAAATTGGGATTACAATACAAGGAGGAGTTGTCATTATTGTGGTGAATATGGTCATATTGCATAAAATTATAGAAGGACACACTTTAGAGGTAAATCCAAGAGTTGGATGAATGGAAGTTTGGTCTGTTATAGTTGTCACAAGATTGGTCATACAAGAAGAGACTGTAACATTAGAGCACCTACACCTACTATTGATTAGATAAAGAACCAGATGAATCTAACATGGAGAAAGAAAGAAGAACCAAGAAGTAGTGGACCCAGTGAAGCAAAGATCACCCAATCTAATTAAGAAAAGAAGGTGTGTAAGAAACTATTTTTCAAATGCTATATTTAACACCAGTTCCTAACATTAGATGTATTATATTCCATATCTTCATAAGTTAAGATTCATTAGGATAGATCTAAGGTAATAACTGAGAAAAGAATTGATATGCACAATTGGTGTTGAGAATCAGTATTAGTATGTACTGAGCCCCATAATGACAGTGCTGATATATTGACCGAGTTAAGTGTGGAAGTATTAGTAGTGACCGAGTCATGATGTTGACCGAGTGATGGAATGAGTTAACTGAGCTATTACACTAGGACCAAGACAAATTTTTTACACTTACACTAATACATTTGGGCCTCATTTTTTACCATCATTTTTTACCAAAGGCCATTTTGGCTTGTGATGTTCACTTTTTTTTTTTGTTTATGTCCTGATTTTGTCAAAATTTTGACTTCAGTTAAATTTATTGTCGAAAGTTCGACGAAATTGGGATATAAACAAAAAAAAGGGAATGAACTCACTTCATTTTTTTTTAGGCGGATCACGGGCAGGAGGAAGGGTTTCAGCTAGCAATTTGTCATGCCCCACAAGGGAACTAGGGAAGAGAACAGAGATTCTCTTAAATAAAAAGAAAAACCTAAGTAAAAATTCATGAAATTTTTTTGAACTTTTAAAGAATTATGTGAGAAAAACTTAAACTTAGATTCCTTCCAGGGTTCCCTTCTAATTTAATGCATGATTCATTTAAGTTCAATAAGTAAGATAACAACAAGTTTTACTTCTCAAAACAAACTACATCATATCATTATAAGATTATTTATTAAGAAATGCCTAAGTACTTTCATTTCAATTTTCCATTTAAAACCATCTATATTCCTAAGTATTCTTTCTGAACAATATAACCTTTAAATCAAATGGAACCATCTAAATCATTTGATACATTGAAAATAATACATTTGTTCTTCAATAGCCCTTTTTCACTTAATCAATAATAAGAAACATTCTACTATACTTGAAATGTTACCAAATCCTTTTCCTTTTTACAACATACATCTTATACATAAATTTCACATCTCCCTTTTCCCTTTTTCCTAAATCTACCCATTCCAAATACATCATTTTAAATTACATCAATGATTACATTACATTCATCTCCTCTTGGGAGGTAACAATAATTTACATGACGAAAGATAATCACAAGGCCTTCATTCTTCAAAAACTGGTACATAAGCAAGCATGAATCTTCAAACCACTGCATCCGCAAAAGATACCTCGATAAAATATTTACCACCCAACCACGTGGATACCCCAAAGGCCCACTCCCCCATGCTAGGAGATAAACACCAAGGTCCACAAAAGGGAATAGCTAGGCCATACCTAGGGTTGGGTAACCTTTTCCCAAATAGCAAGGAAAGAAAGGGTCAAAACATAAAACATTTCCCAAAAAGGTTCTAGGGATTGGTAGAAACTCTAAGCAACCACCTAAGTGAGTCTCATCGCATAGCCCTCCTTGGGTTGTCCTGGTACTAGCCACTCCGGCCCTGGCCCCCAAGTAGGCACATGCGGGATCGAATGCCTTTCATACTGACAAGCGCCATTCGATCATACCTACTTGTAGGTACCTTCTCCCACTCCCATCCATAGCCTTTACTAGCGCTAATGGCATGGGTGAGGCACATTTAATCTTTTTAATGTTACAACCCATTCCCATAAGTTTAATTAAGTTTTCACTTGTTAAATAACTCTTCAGTCGGTTATCCTGGTCCTAGCCACTTAGGGCCCGGGCCCCGCACTGAGAGCCACTCACTAGGTGTCGTTAGGTTTTCTACCCTTAACCCACATATCACAATTACATCATACACATAGTAAAAATATATTATAAACACATTTGAGATCTGCTACAAAGAAAAGAAATTAATCAGATAGTTTATGGATGTTTTAGAGAAATTAGGAACGTTTGAGGATGTTTAGAATGTCCTGATCCTATTAGACAACTTTAAACCCTAAACTGCTTCCTACACACATTCTAACCCTATTAAGGCATCTAAATGCACTGATCATAACCTCCACCCACAAGAAATAGACAAATATAAGGTTTACACAATATTCCATGTACCAAAAGACAATGCTCCATAAAGTTCATTCTAAGTTTGAAATTTTGACTAAGCCTGAAATTTGACTAAGTTGGATTTTATTCAAAAACTAAAATCTAGGAGTTGCAACTTAACTTCTAGGAGGCTGAAACCTATCCCAATCAATCCAAAAGGTACCTAATCCCATTATACAAGTATAACTTAAAGTATATGAAATTAAAGTATCGTAACATATACTTAAGGTTTACACAATATTCCATGTACCAAAAGACAATGCTCTATAAAGTTCATTCTAAGTTTGAAATTTTGACTAAGCCTGAAATTTGACTAAGTCTGATTTTATTCAAAAACTAAAATCTAGGAGTTGCAACTTAACTTCTAGGAGGCTAAAACCTATCCCAATAAATCCAAAAGGTATTATTATCCCTTTATACAAGTATAACTTAAAGTATATGAAATTAAAGTATCGTAACATATACTTAAGGTTTACACAATATTCCATGTACCAAAAGACAATGCTCCATAAAGTTCATTCTAAACACGCGGAAAATGACACAGCTTATAACAACAAACTTGGCCAAATGACAGAGAACAAAATACGAGAATAAAACAATTGTTCTACTCAGGATTCTATAAACTTTTACACACGGATGGTTGGCATAATAAAATGACAGAATATTTCTATTGTATATGCAACACAGAATAAATTCTTATCAAAATGACAGAATACTGCAATAATATAGCATTTCTATAATGTATAGATGGCTGACAAACAATACAATAATGCATACACATTCTACATTAATACATCAATATATCATCATTCTGTAATAGTATATTATTACATAACACAATAACAATACAATAGTGCTCAACCATTCTGCAAAAATAATACAAAATACAGCCACTTTCAAACAAATCTAAAAACAACATTCAC
>MU224199.1:1620122-1677819 GCA_018584345.1 Thuja plicata
CATGATAATGGTTAGATTCAAATCCTTTGGTTAGATCCATAAAACATATAAAAATAGATGGTTTTCTAATCTCATAAACATATAAATGATAACCATAAATGAGCATATCAATCATATCATCATCCAATAAATATAAATGTAAATGTATAGTTCTAACCATCATAATAAAATGTCCAAGTCAAAAAGTCCAAGTATCACCATAGGAGAGGGTATTACACAATTTCACGTCATTTTGCAGGTTGGAAAAACATTTATCTTTTTTGTGTTGATTTGTGCTTTATGTGATGGTAACCTATGATGTATGTAATTCATGCACAACTAGAATGCGACTTGTGGGTGTATTCTCATTTGCCCCATTTCCACTTTTCAGGATCTATGTGTTCTCTCTAAATAAAAATATAATTTTTCAGCTTTGTGATATTAATTTTTTTAACAACTTTCTGGACGGCTCAAACTTCAAATGCTTTTTAATTGATTCATTTTAACTTCACATCATAGTGTGACTGCAATAGTTATTTTCATTGTTGAAGTGAAATAGTTATTCTCATAGTTGATGTGCAATAGATATTCTCATACTTTTTGTATTAACCTACCTATAGATGATGACCTATCCCCCCTAATTGATAAATCCCACGGAGTTTTAGCTATGATCCCTGATAAAGCTAGGCAGATTCATACAACAAGATCACCACAGTTTCTAGTCCTGAAACCTACTACAGGATTGTGGCCTGAGTCAGACTATGGGTCTAATTTTGTGGTGGGTGTTCTGGACACTAGAATATGGCCCGAGAGGAAAATTTGTAGTGATCACGGACTTGGGCCTATTCCTAAACATTGGAAAGGTGAATGTGCAGAGGTCATAGGGTTTTCTAAGTCACTATGTAATAGGAAATTGGTTGGTGCTAGGTTTTTCCCCAAGGGATATGAAGCAATGGGTGGAGGAATGAACACTTCTATCAAATTTAGGTATCCTAGGGATTCGGATGGGCATGGTACTCATACAACATCTACCGCCACTGGAAGGTATGTTTATAAAGTCAACATGCTTGGTTATGCCAATGGGATTGTGAAAGGGATGGCACCCAAAGCCTGACTAGAAATGTATAAGGTATGCTAGTTGTATGGTTGTTATGATTCTGACATACATTCTGCATTTGATACTATTGTTGAAGATGGTGTAGATGTGATTTCGCTATCTGTGGGTGGTGGGTTGTGCCATATTATCTTGATAGTATTGCAAAGGGTGCCTTTGGAGATATCTTGATAGTATTTGCATTTTTTTAAGCTTCCCTTGATATAATTCATTTGAAAGTTGTTTATTTATCTTGGAATTAGAATTTTTATATTATTTCATTCCCTAGATTATCATAATAGAGTTTTTTTTAATGTTGATTTCTCTTGGTTTAAGAATTTAGATATTCCCTTTTAGAGTAGATTTTTCATGAGATAGTATATGCTCAGTTCTCTCACAATCATCAATCTATTTGAAACATGATCTACAATAATACCTTATTGTTTATATGGTCAATGATGTTCTTACTTTATAGATTTATGTATTTTACTATTTATGATGGGGTAGTCCTTGAACTACTTGTATTTTTATTTTGTGGATGTAGTTTTTAAGATTGTTTTTTCTCTACTTATCACCCACTCATGCCTTTCCTTTCCATTAGGTTTTGTCTCCTATTAAGGCAGAGACTGGGTGTGAAAGTGTGGGTTAGTTCTAGTTTAAGATGTTGGTTCGTGAGTGAATCTTTTCTCTCTCTATTATTGCAAGAAAGGTTGGTACCTTCCTTCTATTTGTCTGATCTCTTGGCTACTTTAGTACAAAGGGTTTTTCTAAGAAGATATTTTTGGGTTCCTTCCTAAGCCCCTTTCCTTGGATTAGGTGATCTTTTGGGTTTAGACCCTTGTTCTTCTTAGTTAGCTAATTTGGTCAAATGCCTCTCTAATAATATTAGTTTCCTTTTTTTGTCTTAGTGATCTTAAAAGGAAATAGTATTACAAATATTTTTAAATGGATTTTTTTGGGCAGCCTCCATTCTTAGCTCTATCTGCTATGTTTTTATATTATCAGCTCTAAAATAAAGGTGCTATCGGTTCAATTATTACAAGCACAATATTAACAACACTTTAACAGTCAATTAACATAAAAACTATAAACAAAGTCTTAACAGCATAGCACTATGAACTACTAAAGTTTTAACAACAGAACTATGAAATTCTAAAGTCTTAACAACATAAATCAGAAAACTACTTAAAGTCTTAACAGTATGCAACTGTAAACCACTAGACCACTAGACATAAATACTAATAGTATAAACAAAAAAACCACAACATTCAACTGTAAACCACTAGACTAGTGGACATAAATAGTATAAAGCAAAAAACCACAGCCAACAAGTTCATACAAAGGCTAGTGGAGCTCAGGACTCAAGTCTTCAATAAGGAATTTGAACCTTCTAGTTTCCCTCCTCCGCATCCTTTTAGCCAACATGTTTTAATAATTTTTCTTTGCTACACTAGTCCTTTTTTTTTATCATTAAATTAATTTAAACTAAAATATTGCATGGTTTTCTCTCTATTTATTTCATTTTCAAGACATTGTATCCATTTTTAGAACTTCCATTCAGTTTCTTTTTGCTTATAGAAACCCCAAGAGCTCATATCAAATCTTATAACATAAATAAATTGTGACAAATAGAAGAAGCCAGGGAATAGTCTGCTATATTTATTTTTGTCTCCTGGATTGTCTTTAATATCTAAAAAATGTGTTTACGAGGATTGAAATACTAGGTTAATAAGACATACAAATCACAATGGGATGGAATGGAATCAAGTCCAGAAAACACAGTGGTGAAAGAATTTGTCAGATAGAAGTCCATAATTTTGTTTCCTAGGATTGACAGCTCACCATTTTTTTGTCAACTGCAATTCCCCTTTTCAAAAAAGCTTACCCTCATCTACAATCACAATCAGTGGTGTTCATCTTTTTGGAGTGTTGTGGATAATGGAGTATTTTCTCTCTGGTATCCTCATACATGCAGAGGTGCAGGGTGATGGTAACATTCAGAGGGTTGACATTTGGCTATATATATCTGGGCTATATGACACTTGGAAATGGTACAATACATAGGCTGAGATAGACTACAAAGATACCACTTCAAATTTACCTAAACTAAACTATCAAATGGAACCCCAAAAAGTCTTTTTAGAAGACATTAGGAAATTCACAATTATAGTGACCCATGTAGAAACACCACTTTAAATTTACTTAATCTAAACTATCAAATGGAACCCTGAAAAAATATTTTTACAAGACATGAGAGAATTCACAGTTTAGTGACCCGTCCAAGTAGTTTAGGATGACCCCATCAGACAAATGCCCGTAATTTTGGTTGTGATGTTTTTATGGGGGTAGGTTGTAAATCACTTTGTACTGTGTGACATGGGGCCAACTAATTGTATCACATCAATAGGGCAAGTCAATTGTCTAGCTTTTATTTAGTTTATTTTGTTTGTTACCTGTGCATCCAACCTAAAATTTGCATTAAAATATGGCAAGTGGGTGTCGTCCAGAAGTAGGAAACAAACTGTATTGGAGGTATTGTTCAAATCCATTAATGTGTCTAGTATGGTTGGATGCCCACAACTTTATTGGATGTCTTCCTGCTTGAGATACGAATTTCTATCCTAAACTATAGGGAAGAGCAACTTATCAAATATCTTGAAGGCTAGATGAACCCATTTTTTAATTTATTTTTTCAATACAAGATTATCAAGAATTTGATCCCTTAGAAGAGTAAAGGCTACTAAAGACTTTTGAAAAGCGAGCTAAAAATATTAGGAAATATGATTTGGGAAGGAATGTGCAAATTGGTTGGCCTAATCTAGTGAGCATGATTTGTGTGTGTATTTGTAAATCTTGTATAATCTTTTAATATTTTATTATTTTTTATTATATACAGTTTCTGAGAGTATAGTACAATTATGTCTCAAATCTGCTTATGCTTTATGTCTCTATTGTTGGACACTTGGTTGTAATTTTGCACACTTGAATAGTCCTAATACACATTTGCTTAACTATCTACATACTTGGTGTATTTTTTTGTGCACTTGGGTACTAAAACTACACTTGGATGAGTTATTGGGCTCTTGGTTGATCTCTTGTGCACATGGCTGGTAAAAACATGATTTTGTTTGAAAGTATTATTTCTATGCTTTCAAATTTTTGATTTCTTGTATAAAAGAGTATTTCTATATTATTGATGATTTGTGTAGAACCTTGGAAATTGTGGGATAAAGATATTTCATCGAAACTACTATTGAGTTTCTTGCAGGACACTTGATGAAGAAATTTTGTTTTCAAAACATTATGGTTTCTTTGATTATAATAGAGAACATTTCTTTTCTAAAGGTTAATTAACTTTGTCTCAATTATTTAGTGTTCTTGCACCTTATAGGGTGGGCCTACTGCTACATGAAGTATCCTCTCCACTTTCCTATGAAATCCTTGGTATAAGATAAAAGTGATAGAAATGCCCATTTTTATTTTTATGTAGGGTCTTCCTTCTGGAAAAAAGTAATCACCCAAGAGAGTCACCCAAGCGATAACACGCTAAGGCCAAGCTTCATTCAAACTTATATATATAAAACATGGCTATGATTAAAGTCATAATCAACAGGTGCAGATATGTCATACTAATGGATGTATCCCTTAGTATTAGTGTAATGTGTAAACCACATAGTAAGTCATAAACCCACTTAATTATTTTTATCAGTTAAGTATCCCTTAGAAAGTTTTTTCATGGTGTGCTTATTTTTCAAATAGGTGAAAGTTTCCATCTATTTGTGGCTCTATGATATCTAGTGCTGTCATGATCAGACAGATCAGTAAGATTGCAACTTATTAATTTATGAAGAGAATTGATCATCATTGTTTTCTTCTTCCCCTTTGTGGGGCCTTCCTAGATTTCAACTTTTTTATTTCTTTCCTTCCTTTTCCATTTTTGAAAATCCTATCTTCTGGAAAAAGTACCTTTTCTCAAACTTGCCTAAACTGGCACCCATGGGCACCAATTTCTCTCTTTAGAAGTACTCCCATAAGTTTTCCATATTTAGAAAGAGTGATCGCAAATGCAGGTAAGCAGAAGAGCAAGTACCAAAAAAGAAAAATATCGTCAATAGGATGATCTGATATTGGGAAATTTCCTCTCAGCTATGATAGAAGAGCAAGGACCAAAAAATAAAAATAGCGTCAATAGGATGATCTAATATTGTTTAGGATCTAGATTACATGCTAACTTACCATGCCTCTTTGAATATCACAACTGACCCTTTTTTTTTGCCTATGTGGAATCATCCTTTCTTAGGATTGCATCTCCATCATTTTTATTTCTATTTTACTCATTTTGATTCTCATTTCATAGTGCCTTGGGATAAAATTATCAAATGATTACTTTTTTGTATTTCTTTGGTATCCTTATCATGTCATGTCTCGATCTTAGTTCATGTCATGGATAGCCTTGAAGTCTCAGTGTACATCTTTCTCTTAGTTCTTACATGATGATTTTCCTTCCTACATAGGATTGTATTCAGAGACCTATTTAGGAATACCAATAAGCATAGTTGTGCTTCACTTTTTAATATTTTTAAGGATCTCAATGTTTCGTGTCTTATATTCCAAATTTTATTGTAGGTTGCAGAGATTGATAGAAGAATTGCCCATGATGGAAATTCTGAGAAACACAACCAAATTCTACTTTGTCTTCTTTTTCATTTGTTAGTATCCCCTTGTAGACTGACCTTTGATGTGGACAAGGGGTATCTCCTTAACCAAATTCACCCAATACTTCAATGTTTTATTTTACCATTGGAGCTCATCTTATTTGACAACTTCTATTATGATTTCTCTAAGGATTTTCAAATTTTATTTTGATTATGTCTATTCAATTCTTTCCATAAATTCCATTTTTCTTCATAGGATAATGATGGCATTCTTACAAAATTACTTTCAAATTGCTTTTCTACAATTTATATGACTGCTTAAGTTTAATGTTAAGACACAATAGTACTTGATCTCTATGAGGAACTTATAATATATGTTGTATTAGTTATTGGTTTCACTTACATCCTAGAATTATCTAATATGCATCGTATGACTGAGGATTTCCCAATTTTATTTTTCAATCCATAATTACTTCTAACTTTAAATTAAAAACAATATCCATTTCTTGTTGGATAATGTTATGTACTATACTGCTTGTTTAATAAATTCATAAATGTTTGTAGTGTACATAGGCAGTATAGCGACTTATAAGAATATATACTAAAATTGCAATGAATGAGAGAGAGTTATTGAGTCTATTGGAGCTTATCCTTCTAAACTAGATAGATTCAAGGTCGCAAGAAATAATATTAAGCAATAAAACATGGTTTACCAGAGTAAAGAGAATCAATAGTGTACAGCCTAGAGCTCAACTCACCTCTTCTTGATGAATATTATATTAAACAAAAGTGTATAGCCTAGAGCTCAACTGGTCTTCAAAAGTATCTACAAAATAGGGATTCCTTTGTAGATGGATAATCTATCATGATGCCCTGAGGGTTCCCATATCTTGAAAACTATGAAGCATTGTATACATATTGAAAATTGTAATAGGGTACTATTGTAAGGAATCATTTTCTTTGATTTTTATTGCTTTTAATTGGCATGATCTTGATTACTTTGTGTACTTGATGTGGCTATTACATGCTGAAATTAAGTCATTGTTCTCACTGGCCATCATTACGTTTATCTAGCACTCTTGTAGTTGTAATATCTTTTCTATCATGTTTATCCAAACATGGTGAAAATAGTAATATTTAATGCATAATTTGAATTTTTATGTTCTTGATACGTTACTCTTATTTAGCATGAAGTAGCATCTTGTTTAAATACGCTATTGAGATTTTCATGTTTTTTGGCCATTTATGTGTTCCTTCATAACAGTATTATCTTGATACATTTGAGAGTATGTGTTGTTTCTATCCTTTGAATTGTAGCATGTATTAATTCACTGTATATGTATAGCATTTTATTTTTTGTTTCTCATTCTATTATAGTAGTGTTTTTAGTAAGAGATGCTTCATTTTCACTTTGTTTTGTTCATTGCAACAACATTCTATAGATTGACATCACTACCATTTCTCACTCTGTAAGCTAACCTAAGAATCATTTTTCCTCAAACATTCCTATTAACTATTACAACACACTTTTAGACTGAAACCTCTTCTAATTCATCTAGTACATGTGTAGAATTTTTAATAGTGAACAAATAGACTCACTACCATGAGTCATATATACTACTTGACGAACTAGAAGAGAGAAACAACAAGTACGCCTCTTTTCCAAACTATTTTAACTAATTAGATTTATATCAGAGGGAATGTATGATGTGCGGCAGTGAATACATGTATTTCCTTCTTCATATGATGGATGCCTAACTCATCCAACTATAGTTCATTATACTAGCTACATCTCACCTCCAGCGCTACCAAAACTTAGAAATAACAAACTAAACATGTAACCAACACTTAGGGAAATGAAAAATGCAACTAATCTATTGTTTTGTAGCACTTATTTACCATCTAAAAATTTATTTTATATGTACAAAGCTTGATCATACCTTAGAAGCAGTGCTTGAGGTGAATCCCATTTACTAGTATCTTCTTCATTTCACTATCCATCCTTGATAGATGAAAAGTGTTGTGCTTCTTACATTCTGCCCACTTATTCATTATGTTGGCATACTTATTCATTATGTATTTTTCCCACTTATTCATTATGTTGGCATACTTATTCATTATTTTCATAATTGTTACTTTTTTTAGGTCTTCTCAATGGATAGAACATTTGGTATTGAATGTTGTCATTTTAAGTCCTTGGAAGAACAGTGCTCTAGATTATTTAATGTTTGTGATGATGACATCAAACATGCTATTGTCTACCTTCTGAAACATAATATTGTTGGCTCGCATGTACACAATGGGGTGATATATAAACTAGATTTTTCTACTCTCTTTGAAGTTACCAGTCGGTTAGAATATGTCTTGAAGGTGGTTAAGAATGTGGTTGTTTCTGACAATTTGGAAAAAGTTGCGCAAGGGATTCAGACCATCAATCCAAACATTATATCTGGCAGGCTTGGCTCAATTTTTGATAATAGATATGGCTTTGAAAATAAAATGGCAGAGGCATGGGAGGTGTTCAACATATCTTTTACTAATAATGACTATGCTGCTATGAGTATCTTCCATGGTCACAATGAATATTTTTTCACTTGTGACGATAGTAATGTTATGATGGACTACTTCTTTGGAGTTGGCATTTTTGTCAATAAAATATGTCATCTTTAGATCAAACGTAGACATGATGTCTAGAATAATCTTATTTATAAATGTTTTTGTTGATACATACTCAGATATAACTTATTTGAAAAATGGTGGCTCCATTATATCTTCTTTGAGATTACTGTCCTATCTTTAGCATATGTATCATGTGACTTATGTAAATCTGATTATGATTGACCTTAATATCTTACAAGAACTGGTTCTCCATCGTAGTTATGAACCGTTGGGTAGGTAACCTTATGAGGAGGTCTATGTATAACTTATTTTTAGGTAGAATCTACTTAGGATCTCATCCTTGTTCATCTAAGTGGGTGGTAGCTAATGGAGACACTATCTGGAGATACCTTATGATTGATTTAGCTAAGTTATTGATGTAGCTTATCTTACAATCTTGTATGTAATAATTTATGAATTTTATATCATGCATCTAGTTGTATAGCCGTATATATAGGTGCAGGAAATAGAGAGGTAAGGAGAATATGATACACAGGAAAGAAAGTGAAATTCAGGTATGCAGTTGCAAGTCATGTTGGTTATTTGAACATCGTAATAAGCTTTATAGTTTCATTTTCTAGATGCGTAAGTTAGAGGGGGCTTACAATAATAAATCATGTAATGTTGTAATGTTTTTGTTGTTATTGGATCTAGCACTCTTGTAGTTGTAATATCTTTTCTATCATGTTGATCCAAACATGGTGAAAACAACCATATTTAATGCATAATTTGAATTTTTATGTTCTTGATACGTGACTTTTATCTAGCATGAAGTAGCATCTTTTTTTAAATACGCTATTGAGATTTTCATGTTTTTTGGTCATGTATATGTTCCTTCATAACAGTACTATCTTGATACATTTGAGAGTATGTGTTTTTTCTATCCTTTGAATTGTAGCATGTTTTTCACTATATATGTATCACATTTTCTTTTTTCTTCCTCATTCTATTATAGTAGTGTATTTAGTAAGAGATGATTCATTTTCACTTTGTTTTGTTCATTGCAACAATATTCTATATATTGACATCACTACCATTTCTCACTCTGTAAGCTACCCTAAGAATCATTTTTTCCCAAACATATGACTATGATTTATTAGTAAATGAATATTCTTCTTTCTTCTTCCTTACTATCATTGAAATGTTGAAAACAGTGCCTTAATGTTGACATCTAATCTAAACATTGCCACTATCCTAAATAATGTACATGAGATTTCTTAAACAAAATTATCATTGAATGAATTTATGTAACTTGCAAGAAAGGAAACCCTTGATGGATACTTGTTGTCCTTTGAAATTTGAAACTCTTTCATGCAATTATCGATTCTCTATACCTCTCAGATCTCTATTTATTTTGGAATCTTGCTAATAATGTCAGGGTGACTGCATCACCCATATTACCATAGTCCCATTGAGGAAATTGTGTAATAGTGAATCATAAAGATTCACTATTATAAATAATGTTTATATCTCCCTGGTTGGACTACGATGGCATGTCTGATGCAAGGATGGACACCTTGACCCGATTAACAAAGTTTTGAATAAGGACCCCTTAAAAATATAAACCCTAACCATCTTTAATTTTTTAAGATGGAAAATAAAAAGGGTAACATTTCTAGCAACATTTGTGCGATGCGTGCCTACTAAGAATATCTAACCAGCTACCTATGCTATCCTTTGGGCACAAAGTCATTAATACTTCATAAAAATTTTCAAAAGATATTCCTATTAACTATTACAACACACTTTTAGATTGAAACCTCTTCTAATTCATCTGATACATGTGTATGATTTTTTATAGTGAACAAATAGACTCACTACCATGAGTCATATATAATACTTGACGAACTAGAAGAGAGAAACAAAAAGTATGCCTCTTTTTCAAACTATTTTAATTAATTAGAGTTATATGAGAGGGAATGTATGATGTGCAGTAGTGAATACATGTATTCCCTTCTTCATATGATGGAATCCTAACTCATCCAACTATAGCTCATTATACTAGCTACATCACACCTCCAGCTCTACAAAAACTTAGAAATAAAAAAACTAAACATGTAACAAACACTTAGGGAAATAAAAAATGCAACTAATCTATCATTTCCTAGAACTTATTTACCATCTACAAATTTCTTTTATGTGCAAAAAGATTGATCATAATTTAGAAGTAGTGCTTGAGGTGAATCCCATTTACTAGTATCTTCTTAATTTCACTATCCATCCTTGATAGATGAAAAGTGTTGTGCTTCTTACATTCTTCCCACTTATTCATTGTGTTGGCATACTTATTCATTATGTATTTTTCCCACTTATTCATTATGTTGGCATACTTATTCATTATTTTCCTTATTGTTACTTTGTTTTAGGTCTTCTCAATGGATATAACATTTGGTATTGAATATTTTCATTTGAATTCCTTGGAAAAATAGTGCTCCAGATTATTTAATGTCTATGATGATGACATCAAACATGCTATTCTCTACCTTCTGAAACATAATATTGCTAGATCGCATGTACAGGATGGGGTGATATATAAACTAGTTTTTTCTACTCTCTTTGAAGTTACTGGTCGGTTAGAATGGGTCTTGAAGGTGGTTAAGCATGTGGTTGTTTCTGACAATTCAAAAAAATTTGGACAAGGGATTCAAACCATCAATCCAAACATTATCTCTAGCAGGCTTGGCTAAATTTTTAATAATAGATCTGGCTTTGAAAATAAAATGGCGGAGGCGTGGGAGGTGTTCAAGCTATATTGCACTAATGATGACAACGCTGCTATGAGTATCTTTCATGGTCACAATGAATATTTTTTCACTTGTGAGGATAGGAATGTTATTATGGACTACTTCTTTGGAGTTGGCATTTTTGTCAACAAACTAGGTCATCTTTAGATCAAACGTAGAAATGTTGTCTGGAATACTCTTCTTTGTAAATGTTTTTTTTGATACATACTTAGATATCACTTATTTGAAAAATGGTGGCTCCATTATATCTTCTTTGAGATTACTCTCCTATCTTTAGCATATGTATCATGTGACTTACGTAAATCTGATTATGATTGATCTTAATATCTTACAATAATTGGTTCTCCATCGTAGTTACGAACCATTGGGTAGGTAACCTTATGAGGAGGTCTATGTATAACTTATTTTTAGGTCGAATCTAATTAGGATCTCACCCTTGTTCACTTAAGTGGGTGTCAGCCGATGGAGACACTGTCTGAAGATACCTTATGATTGATTTAGCTAAGTTATTGATGTAGCTTATCTTACAATCTTGTATGTAATAAACTATGAATTTTATATCATGCATCTAGTTGTGTATTTGTATATATAGGTGCAGGAAATAGAGAGGTAAGGAGAATATGATACACAGGCAAGAAATAGAAATTCAAGTATGCAGTTGCAAGTCATGTTGGTTATTTGAACATCTTAATAAGATTTATAGTTTCATTTTCTAGATGTGTAAGTTAGAGGGGGCTTACAATAATAAATCATGTAATGTTGTAATGTTTTTTCTGTTATTGGATCTAGCACTCTTGTAGTTGTAATATCTTTTCTATCATGTTGATCCAAACATGGTGAAAATAGCCATATTTAATGCATAATTTGAATTTTTATGTTCTTGATACATGACTGTTATCTGGCATGAAGTAGCATCTTTGTTTAAATACGCTACTGATATTTTCATGTTTTTTGGTCATGTATATGTTCCTTCATAACAGTACTATCTTGATACATTTGAGAGTATGTGTTGTTTCTATCCTTTGAATTGTAGCATTTTTTTCACTATATATGTATGGCATTTTCTTTTTTGTTTCTTATTTTATTATAGTAGTGTGTTTAGTAATAGATGCTTCATTTTCACTTTGTTTTGTTTATTGCAACAACATTCTATAGATTGACATCACTACCATTTCTCAGTTTGTAAGCTAACCTAAGAATCATTTTTCCTCAAACATATGACTGTGATTTATTAGTAAATGAATATTCTTCTTTCTTCTTCCTTAATATCATTGAAATGTTGAAAATTGTGCCTTAATATTGACATCTGATCTAAACATTGCCACTATCCTAAATAATGTACATGAGATTTCTTAAACAAAATTATCATTGAATGAATTTATGTAACTTGCAATAAAGGAAACCCTTGATGGATACTTGTTGTCCTTTGAAAATTGAAACTCTTTCATGCACTTATATATGGATTCTCTATACCTCTCCGATCTCTATTTATTGATCTCGTAGCTATATGTAGCACTGTCTTTGCGAGTCTTTATTTTATAATATTGCTAATTATGTCAGGGTGACTGCATCAGCCATATCACCATATTCCCATTGAGGAAATTTTATAATAGTGAATCATAAAGATTCACTATTATGAATAATGTTTATATCTCCCTGGTTGGACTACAATGGCATGTCTGATGCAGGGATGGACACCTTGACTTGATTAACAGAGTTTTGAACAAGGACCCCTTAAAACTATAAAACCTAACCATCTTCACCTTTTTAAGATGGAAAATAAAAAGGGTAACATTTCTAGCAACATCTGTGTGATTCTTTCCTACTAAGAATATCTAACTAGTTGCCTATACTATCCTTTTGGCACAAATTCATTAATACTTCATAAAACTTTTCAAAAGACATTCCTATTAACTATTACAACACACTTTTAGACTAAAACCTCTTCTAATTCATCTGATGCATGTGTATTATTTTTTATAGTGAACAAACATACTGAGTACCATGAGTCATATTTACTACTTGACAAACTAGAAGAGAGAAACAACATCTTAGTTCATTATACTAGCTACATCTCACCTCCAGCTCTACCAAAACTTAGAAATAACAAACTAAACATGTAACCAACACTTAGGGAAATTAAAAATGCAACTAATCTATTGTTTAGCAGCACTTATTTAGCATCTACAAATTTATTTTATATGTACAAAGCTTGATCATACCGTAGAAGTAGTGCTTGAGGTGAATCCTATTTACTAGCATCTTCTTCATTTCACTATCCATCCTTGATAGATGAAAAGTGTTGTGCTTCTTACATTATAAAATAATATTCCCAATGTTTATGTAGTAATTGAGTTCAAATATCTTATGTTGGTTTTCTCTGCAAGTGAATTTATGTTGTTTAGAGTGCGATATTGTATTCTATGTTGGTCTTTGGCCAAATTAGTTGATTGCGGTGATTTGATTTATGAATTATTAGTTTGAATATATTTTTGAGGAAGATTTAAGAGGTTGATATGAATCTTTTCATAGTTTTTTATTATTTTCATGGATTTATGTGCATCAAATGTTATCTTTGGGCTGACTAGTTAATGTGTTCCTATGCTTACCTACACATTACATCTGGCGCCAACTTTGGAGAGTGTTGAAGAGCTTGTGCTTTGATTAAATTATTTATGGGAAACATTTTGTGATGCATTTGGGCCCCCTTTATCTCCATAAGTGGACCCCATTGATTGTAAATATTTTTCATGGCCGACATTAGTATGTTTCTTTTTATTGCACTTATAATAAGTATGAATGAACAAAATAATCAACTAAACAAAATCATATGTTGGAATGACAGTGCAATATTTATTGATATAGAATCGATGGCTTTGGTCAATGTGCCTATGTGTCAATGTTGTTTTGGGCCTTGTGTGTTGAAGACATCACGCACAACAAGTAATCCTGGGCGTCAATTTTGGGGTTTCCCAAATAGGAAAAAGGTATGGATATGGAATTATATTTTATATTTAAAAGTAAAGTGACAAGTAATCATTTTAGGAAGAACTAATGTAGATTTGGTATTGCAGGGAAATAGTGGATGTCAATACTTTCAGTGGGTTGATGAAACCACATTTATATCTACCTCATCTACATCTATACCTGATGTAGGAAATGAGTGCAACTTGTGCAAGGCTCGAGAGGCAACTAGTGCCACCAAGATTGCTTCAATGGCGAAAGCAGAAATCATGTTTCTGCGATGCCTTTTTTGTGTAGTTTGTGCACTACTTTGTTGGGAACATATGCATAAATTTGATTACCAGAGGGCTATTGTAGATACTAAAACTTTTTTAGAATTTCATGTAGATACGTTGGACATATTTTGATAAACTCATGAACTTATTGTTGTTTATGACTTTGTTTTGATTTTCTATATCTTGGATGGGTTTTTTTAAATTTTATCCTTGTTCCTTTTAGAAGTGTATGGCTTGACTATGCACATGCGTAATTGTAGATGAGGATCAATAATAGGGTGCTAGGAATTTCTTAAATCCTTTGGGTCTAACCCCATCTTTTCCTTCCTTGTAGGTTCTGGATCAAACAGGAGCATACTAGATTCAACCCTGGAGACATTGGCAAGGATCACCCAACTTCATAAAACAAGAATGGAAATAGCCCAAATTAAAAGTAGAAGACATACAAACCTGTTTAGTGATCATATTATGATGAAGGTGGAGTCTGATGTTGTTTCAATGACATCAGACAGTGATGCAAAATTTACTGTCTGTAGTCTTTGTAGCAACATCAGGCGCCACCTTCAACACAATATGATCACTAGACAAGTCTATATGATCTCTTCTATAAAAAAATCACATTCCATATGGTGTTAGAAGGCCCAAATGGGAA
This sequence comes from Thuja plicata, assembly GCA_018584345.1. NCBI lineage: Eukaryota > Viridiplantae > Streptophyta > Pinopsida > Cupressales > Cupressaceae > Thuja > Thuja plicata. The sequence goes on from MU224199.1 coordinate 1,635,143, forward strand.
TACATTCAATCATACAATTGTGGTCTCTTTTTCCCTTGGTAATTCTTTTCAGTTACAAATGATAGGATACCATCTATATTTCTTGAAGACTCTTTATCAAAAGGGGATCAATGTTCTCTATCTTTAATTGAATAAGGGGTGCAGAAGGTTTATCTACATTGATTTGGTATAGAAATTGAGTGCTATACCCAAGCAATGCAGAGAAACTTATGCACCCTCAATTCCAATGAAGAGAGAAATGCCATTTTTACCCTTTGGATAAAGAGGCTTGATACCACTTTTACCATCCTTTAAAAGACTAGTTTTAAAGTTAAACCTAAACTATGATGTCTCTGTGAGTTACGTAGGCAAGGCCATCTATGATGAGCCCCTAAGGAATTAGGTTTGGCCCTTAGGTATTGTACTTTTTAGTTCTTCCTTGATCTTGCCACCCCTTACCAATATTTTACATAGTTTGCATCTCTTTACGAAACTAGTTTTAAATACCTTATGATTGATTTAGCTAAGTTATTGATGTAGCTTATCTTAGATAGTGTATGTAATAAACTATAAATTTTAGATCATGCATCTAGTTGTGTAGGAAATAGAGAGGCAAGGAGAATATGATACATAGGCAAGAAAGAGAAATTTAGGTATGCAATTACAAATCATGTTGGTTATTTGAACATCGTAATAAGCTTTATAGTTTTATTTTCTAGATGTTTAAGTCAGAGGGGGCTTACAATAATAAATCATGTAATAATATATATTAATGCAAAGTAACACTTGAAGATAAATATATAGACTAATCACCGACCAGGATCCCGTTGGTGATTACTCTGGATATTTATCTTCAGGTTTTTTTTTTAACATTCCATATTGGTCAAAATTTTGACACACTTTGGTCGAAACCCTCACCAAGACTAGTCTACATATTGACAATTTTGCATCAAAAATTAGCGTCATGGGTTTGGCATCCTGGTCGGAGGGGCCAAACATTTTGACCAATATTGGTCAAACATTTGACGCATAAACTTGGCAATTGCAAAAGTCAATTTTGACCAAGATTGGCATAGAACATTCGACCTTAACAATGATGTGTCAAAATTTTGACTATAAAAATAGTGACAAGACCATTTTTTGATCATTCCACCAATCTTGGTAGAAAATTTGACCATTTTTTTGTCAAAAATAGGTGCTAATTCTACTAGTATTACAATTGTATGGAGCATTTATTGAAAACCTAATTCGACTGTTTGAGTTTATATAATGGATTTTTCTATTCATTTTTATTTCACTAAGCCATTAGAGAACTTGTAGAGTGATTCAAAGGCAATTGAAGTGTGATTTGTAAGAATTCTATGAAGATTTTATTGCGTATCATCAACAAATACTGTGAAGCAGAGACACATTGTTGCCAAGTTACCCAGAATCTATTTTATGAACCCTAATTTGGAGAAAACATTGCCAGTTCATCTATTGGGGTGAAGAAGGAAGACAAGGAGGTAAATAATTTTCAATTTGTTAGGAGTGATATGTGTGAACCACCTGATTTCTGAGTTGTACCTGAGACTACAATTATGGGAGATCTCTTAGAAGCCTTGTCATTGACCTCACCGAAGGTTTTAATGATTCATGATGTGAGGGCGTTCTACATGTGAAAATTTAGCAGGATTGGAGCTTATGAGCTGAGGAAAGCATATAATAAACTGTGGGAAAATGGAGCATTAAAGGATGAACACCATCACATTTCTGACAAAGGGTTAGTTAGTGCCCTAGACTTACCTTGCGATTTTAAAGTCAAATGGATTCGAATAGTTCTGAGAAGAGTTCATGACATTAGTCTATGGTTGGAGAATTGGCCAGTAAGAATCACAAATGAAATCATTCATCAAGTTACTAGATACCCTATTTTACAAGGGAAGAGAACTATGTGTTGTCATAATAAGGAAGTGATTGAATCAAACACTATGGCAAAATGGAATAAACGAGGCATGACAATATCTACAATCACAAATCCTGAAATTGACTTTTTTCAATGAGAGTTATTGCACACAATTTTTATCACTTTAGTAGAATGGATAGTTTTCTATGTATTGGAGTAGACCAGGCATGGAAGTTAGTCAAGAAGTATCATATATATGATCTTTCCGAGCTGCAGATGACTCAAATGACCAAGAATTTATCATCAATCAGGAAAGTGAATAACTCAATGTGTAAGTTTGGATCCCTGGTAGTCTGTATATTTTTCTATATGCAAAACACTTTTCCTACCTTAGGAGATGTTGTCTAGAGTCAGGACCAACCAGTGACATTGCAGATAAATTACTTTATTCAGAAATTAGGAGAGAACTTTGATAATATTATGGAAAACTACTTTGTTGAGTTCAAGAAGAAAATGAGGTTAAGGAGAATAATCCCTGTATCACTAGTTCAGAAACATTATGATGATGTTTGTTTCCTCATTGACACTGATTTTTGATATGTACAAGTTGTAGTACCGAGGGTAGTATGGTTGAGGCCATTTCCCTATGTGGTAAATATTGATGAAACATCTACATCAATCACAATTTTATTATCAAAAGAAATTGACAAAAAGGCTAAGATATTTGGGAGGTATGAAGAAGACAAATCTAATATAACCATGGGCTTGAAGGCTAAAACCATGGAGAGGAAAAGAAAGAAGATAGTTAAGAATCTTGAGAAAATGTTAGGTCAAGAAGAAGAAGAGGATAATGCACCATTTCAGATCACACAAGGTCATGGTGAGGACCAATCCAGTGATTCAAAAGAAAGTGAAGATGAAGTGGTTGCTCAAAATAAGGGTAAAGGAAAAATGGTTGCCGAGCCAACTAGAAAGGAAATTTATAAGAAGAATTCTACTCTTCTTGCCACAAAAAGACTAAGAACTAGCACATCTACAATTGCAACCACAATCGAGCCATAAAATAAAACTTTAATTAAGAAAGCTGAAGGGGAGAGCTCTGGGAAAATAAAACAAGTTCATACTAAGGTTGAGTTGAGCCACCCTAAGAAGAAACCAAGAAGAAGATATGTATTGGGAAATGATGATGAAGATGAGGAGATGATAGACATAGATGATATCAATAGATTCAAAGTAGATACACATAAGCATCCAACAAATGTGGATGAAATTTTCCACAAAATCAGAAGTTCTACAGGTTTGTCAGTATTTAAATTCATTAAATTTGAACAATTGAGTATAAAGGATAAGGCAAAGATAGAGGAGCCAATAATAGAAATTTTAGGATCATACAAGATGACATCGTTATAAATTTGGAATCTTGTCCTTGATGAATTTTTCAATAAGATTGATGAGATATGGCAATTTTCCATTAAGACTGAAAGGAAGATAAGAGAAGGTGCATTAGCCCAACTGATGCCTGATTTGACACAAAAACAAGGAACAAAATTTATGGACCAATATAGGAACAGGTTTATTCCTAAATTGAGAGTATATTCTATATTAAGGAAGGATGTTGGGGGAGTTTTTCAATAGAGAACATTAATCTAGAAGACAATTTTTGGACTGATAGTTGACAAGAATGCAAACAAAGATGAAGGCACATCTGGAAAAATTGAGCTTGACAATAAAGAAGACATTGATGAGCCAGATAATCTTGAGGAATAAATAAGGAAGAAGTTTGAGGATGCATCAACTATAGATACATCACTTGATAACTCTATCACAATAAAGGTTGATGATACACAAGGTTTAAATGCCAGGGAGAAGGGTAAGAAAACATTCAACATTCAAGAATCACCTACTGAGGAAAATTTTGAAATTAATGAAGAAGTAGATGAGAGCATGGAAGAACAAGAAGATAAGTCTACAACAAAAATCATGGGACCTCATGGTAAAGAAATAAAAGAGAATGAGCCTATAAAAAATGAGGAGACATAAGATCCTAAGGAACAAGAGGCTATTGAAGCACTAATACAACTACCAAATGTCACACCTCTCGCACTCACTGAAACTAAGATTGATGATACACATGAACATCATGTAATTATTACTCAAAAGGAGTTTGTTTTAATTTGTGGTGACACCAATACATTGCAAGGAGAGCAGAAACCGAGTATTAGCACACCGGAGACAAAGACGAAAAAATTCACACAAGAAGAAGGACAAGTCTTCGAGCACAGAAGTGATACTAGATGAAGTTATAGTGATTCCAAAATGGGATACTAATAAATTGTCATATGAGAAAGTGGTAATTTTGAATATTTTATTGAAAAGGGAGAGAAAACAAGTGAAATTGAAAAGGGAAAATCAATAGAAATAGGTATTACATGATATAAAGGATATCTTTGTTGATGCATTTGATATACAAGATATAAATGAGAAAACACCTATTTCAGATCAATTGGTTCATATTGTTCAAAAGGTGAATAGTGACAATATTGAAGCTAATGAGAAGCTCATGCAATGGTCTGAGAGGAAGTTTGAGACCAAAGTTCTTGAGAAGGTTGCAACGGAGCATGTTGTGAAACAGGTTGCACTTTCTAATCTTGTAAGAAACTTAGAGAAACTTGTACAAAATGTTCATTCTTTGTACAAAAAAATTTGTGATGTAGAATTATTTACAAAGGAGAATCAACAACTTATTGAGAAGCTTCAGTTAGATTTAAAGTCAACTGGACATTCATTGAGCATGGATGCAAGTTCCAGCTCCATTCATTTTACCAGGTTGACTCATGCCCAAGGGAGACTATCTGAGCTAATGACTAATGATCATAGAATAAGGGACAAAATAATCTCTATTAAAACATCTTTGATACCTCGTTTGGAGTTCATGCGGAGAGAATTGACAACTGAAAAGGAATTAGTATAGAGAGATCCTCCTCTTAATGTTGCAGAAAGTTTGGTTGATCTAGCTTCTCAGCTAGAAGTTAAACTACAAGTTTTGGAGTCTGTGAGATTGAGTTGGGACAATGCATTGGCAATGATTCTAAAAATCCAAAAACCATTTTTGGATAAGTACTCTCTGAGCCCAACACCCCCAATATCCAAGAGTGACAAAAACAAGGGGGAAATAGATGAAGACAAAGGGAAATAGCTTAAAATGCATATGATCAGAAAGGTATGACATACAATTTTGTTACATTTTTGAAGTCTTGAGTATGTCGAAAGTTATGTACATATGATGTATATATGTATTGAAGTCTTTATGAAGACCGACTCATAATCTTTGGGGGAGTACTAGAATACTTGAGTACTATTTTGTTAAGGTACTGAAAAGTCATGACAAAGTGTTTTTTCCACTAATGTCAAAGGGGGAGATTGTTGATCTCCAAGTTATGTTGTCTATTAGTGTTAAACACTTAGTCATTATCAAGGCAAGTTGGTCATTCATCACTATGACTAAGTAATCCCACTAAGGCCGAGTAATGTATGTACCGAGCTGTAGTTACTACCAAGCAGGTCAATGGTTGACAAGTACTCAATAGTTACTGAGAAGAATGAATGTCGAGTTGAATAGAATAGTTAGTTCTAAGTGATAGCATATGGATATGCTGAGTAAGATAGTTTTGACTGAGCATGAGAGATTGTGTATTTCGAGTAAGACAGTTTTGGTATATATTTTTGGAATGGCACAAACACTTAGGTAAACCATTTTGGTCAACTTCTATGCATGATTTAATGATCATTGAAGACATTTAATGGAATTAATTATGCACTATGGTTGAGATCATTTATCCATATGCATGCAATGTAACCAATCAAAAAATAGGAATGCTTAAGCAAAAAAAGTGATGAATCTAGATCGTTGATCTTGATCTGGAAGCTTCATCAATTATCTATATAATGAAATATACAAAACTCTAATGATGCATGCAAATGCAAAGAGAAGAGATCAGGTGTGTATGCAGAAGAAGCAGAGTTTTGTATATCAGAAGTATAGATCAGATAGAGTGGCCAAGCAGAGAAATGAAGGAAATAAAAGAGTTATATCAGATTTTGAGACTAGTTAAGAGTTGGAAAGAGGAGAACTAACATCAACACTTGAAGTGAAAACTGAAGGATCAGTTACTGATACATCCTAGCAAGTGAATTAAGGTAGCTCTCTTAACTGAGTATTCCTAACAAAATTTTTTAAATCTCCTAACAGATTTCTTACTTAGTTTTAACTTTAAATCCTTTAACCAAGGTAGATTGTATAAATATGTAAGCTCCTAACAGGGTAGACCCCTCACAGGGTAGATCATCAGAAGTGATCAAAACTTTTAAGCCCTAACAGGCACACTTTGTTACTCTAGTAGTAAAGATTTGTGGGTGTCATCCCCACCATAGTTTTACCTTTCAAGGTTTTTTGGATTACCAAATCTTTATGTTATGTGTTTATCATGGATGTGATTAGTAAGATCTATTACAATGTTGCAGTTAATGTTTATGTATACATGTTGAATCATTTTGTTTTAGAAGTATAAAAGTTTTATAGATTTTGATTCGGCCCCCCCTCTCAGTATATTTCTTTCCCATTTAAGACTTCCAACAAGGACTTCATGGGAAACCAATGCTCCTTCCATGGTTTCTTGCCTAGGGAAAAATCCTCTCTTCTCATGAGATATAATGTCTGGAATGAGATGATGCATTATTAAGTAGATAGCTTTGGTAATAATCTTATATGTTGTATTACACAATGAGATAGGCCAAAAATCAGCAAATTTTTTAGGATCCTTGATTTTAGGTATAATAGCAATATTAGTTGTATTAAAATACTTTAGCATGGATTTTCTTTTTCTAGATTCTTCAATGACTGCCAACAAATCCCATCCAATAACATCATAGTAGACCTGAAAGAAAAGAGTTGTGAATCCATCTAGGTCAGGTGCTTTATCTAGTGGTAATGAAAAGACTACCTTATGTAATTCTTGAATAGTGAAGGGGGCCATTAAGACAGTATTATCTTATTCCATAACCAATGAAGGAATAGCATACAGTAACTCATTCAATTATACTTTCGAGGGAGTTAGAGAGGAAGGAGGAGAAATAATATTTTTAAAGAGCTTAACTCCTTCATCTTGTATGCCTTGGGCATCAACAATATTATTACCAGCTACAACATCATTGATTCAAAAGATAGAATTGGCAGCCCTCTTCTGCTTAGCGGATTCATGAAAGTACTTTGTGTTCTTATCCCCTTCTCCTAACCATAATTCCCTAGATTTTTATCTCGAATATTCCTCTTCCCTACTACATAATTCTTCCCATTCTTGTTGCAATTCTTTTTCCTTTTATAATTTTCATTGTCCATACCCTGATGAATAACTTGGTCATAAATTTCCATCAACCGCTACTTTACTATGTCCTTTTGTTTGAAGATATTTTTGAAAACTTGCTCGCTCCATTTCTTAATGGACATTTTAATAAAATTCAACTTCAAAGAAAACTGATGCATTTTAGAACCTTCCACCTATGGAGCACTGATCCACCATTGCCTAAGGAAAGGAAGGAAGTGGGAATATCAAAGCCACATCCTTTAAAATTTAAAAGATGGTTGATGCTGATGCACATTTAATGTGACTTCCTTCTCAATGGTGAGAGAAATTGGAAAGTGATCAGACCCCAGTAATGACAAGATCTCTGACTGAAAGGAGAAGTTTTTCAACTTCTATTCTTGTGAGACAAGAAACCTATATAGCCTCACCGCAATTTGGGAAAAGTTAGCCCTCTTATTTTTCCAGGTATATGCTACATTCGAAGGGACAACATTCATAAGATTGTTATTTTCTACAAATGAAGAGAAGTCTTGAATGGTTATAATAGGAGGGAAAATCCCACCATTTTTTATGTTAACTTAAGTATTGCATTAAAGTCTCCACCTAGGACTAGAATTTGATCATCTTGTTGCTATATAAGGTGAGTGAGTGCAGACCATAGTCTTTGTTTATCATGAGATGTTTTTGGACCATACACGTTAATCAGAGTGAAAGATAGATCATATTTTGTCACATTCAAAATCTGTCAGTTATTATCCTGATCTAATAGCTACCCTTGCACTACTTTAGGGTTCCATAAGAAAACTAATCCACTTGAAGCTCCAATACCATACATGTGAGAAGATTTCCAATTTGGCCACTTACAAACTATCTTATCAAAGGTATCCTAAGAATGTTTTATTTCTTGTAAAAGGATAATGTCTGCATGAAGAGAGTCAATAAATTGTTTGACTCAACTTCTTTTGTTAGAGGCATTAATGCCTCTAACATTCCATGATGCTACTTTCATTGTTGACAAGGAGAACCTCTCATTCTCCTGGTAGATCTTTTAACTGGGATAAATTTATCATCTGGGATAGATTGAACCCTTGCTTAAATTATTCATTAATAATTATAGTAATAATCTCCACCTCATGTGTACCTATAATACATTAATCAAATATTAACTTTTTTTAAAATTCATCTCCCTTGGTTGACTGCTTAGTCTTATCAATTCACTCAACATTACTATACTCCCACTCATCAATCTAATCCACTTCACTCATTCATACAATTAGTTAAATATTTCATGCATGTAACCAACTTCCCCTAATTCTCTCATACATGTTATTACTCCATATAGGTAGTTAATTCACAATCAAATCTATCATCTCCCTAATGAATTTGTGTTGGAAAAAAATTAATTAAAATTCAAATAATTGAGCAACTCTTCCATGCTTGCCACCTCTTCTCATTTGCTACTGTAATCATGGATTAGACTTGAGATTCTAGATTTAATCTTGGCCATTCATTTGATTTTCTTATTAAATTCATTACTTATCATTTCAAAAGTATTCATTACGATTGTAAAAAATAATTTAAATTTAGAATAGATTAATCATATGTACTTGTTTCAAATTGGTACAATCTTACATTCATAACCAAAAACTTGAAACCCTCTACAAATTAAAAAAAAAAATGCAAACCCAAGCTAAAAATTAGCATACCCAAATAAAGGGAAACATCAAGCTTATATATTGGTTACTAATGAATGTTGGATATTAAACCTATTTATAAACTTGATCAACCCAACCACTGGCTTAGATCTACAAATCAACTTGACAAACAATCAATAGAGCTCTAAATCATGAAATTTAAAAAAATCTTTACCCCACATCCATGATTTTATTGACTCAATTGTTCTCCTATACTCCAAGTTCTTGTGAAAATAGTTGTTGATCCTAGCTATTTAGTGATGAGACCATTTATTCTCTCTATTATATTGATCTTAATACTCTATTTTAAGTATTACCAAAATATTTGTGGGCTTATAATCAGTTGAACTTGTGTTAAAGTATAGTTAGAACCATCAAACCCATGGGTAGATAGTTATGTCATGTTTTGCCAATATTCTATATATATTACAGTATTTCAAATAGCTATTAGAATGTGTGTTCTAATATTTGGATCAATTTGATTAAGTTTACTTGTATGAATATTTTTGCATGATAACTAACCTACCAGGAAGTAGGAGAATCTTGAGAGTGGTCGACAGCATTTAAAAGAGAATGATGAGGTCCAGCTGCGATGGGTAACCATCATGGCACCAAAAGACACAGCTAGTACAAAAGAGGAGCCACTATTCCAGAAATGCAGGAATGTATCACTGCTATATTCCCTCTGCACTCATCATCATGTTGAAAAGTTGCCCAAACTTTATTGCACATGTCATGGGCTGATACATTCCCTTTTCTTCTCTGGCATGATTTCAGTCAGATCTTTTCTTTTTTATTTTGGAGTAAAGTGTCGATCCTCTATTTATAGGGATTTGACTATTAGTTTGTAAGTTTGGAAGTTTCTGGGAATACATTGTTGCATCTTGCACAACAAGTTATTTTCCATTTTTATGTATTGTTCTTATGTAATCAGTTCTTGAAATATAATGAAGTGATTTTTGGTTTACCTTCTGTGTTAGTAGATTAGCAGAAGCTGACCAAGGGGGCCCACTTTGAAGGTGGATTAGAATAGAGTAGATTAGATTTACTTTCAGCATTCCCAGCATTTCAGATAGAAGATTGTGGTTTCTTCCTGCAGCATTGTACTTTGTGAATGTTCCTACAGCACCTGCAAGGATAGTTATAGTGAATGCTCTAGGTTGAAAGAATAGGCTTAAGTAGAGTTTACAATTTCAAGCATTCATTTCACTAAGGAGTAAGTGTGTTTACTTTCCAGTAGCACTAGTGTAGATTTCCTTCATGCATTCTACCTTCCTATAGCATAAGTAGAATGACTGTTTGAGGGACTTAGTGCACATACTGTGTCGTACCATTTCAAGTATATGTCCCTGGGTTGAAAAATTAAATGCACCTTATGGTGGGAGAAGTAATCCTTAGATTGAATAAACTATTCCTAAGAGAGGCTTTGGGCATGATTACTAAGCACCTATTGTGAGGTGGTTCATTTTTGGCCCGCTACCGGGGATGGTGTCAAGCTGAGAACCTTTCTGAGTCATCTTTTTCATTTCTAGCTAGCTTTTAGATAGTGGTTTACAGTCCTAAATTTGCTTCACAAGTGTGAATAATTCATTTGCATGCATCAAAGAGGAAGAAGATGAGATGAATATGGCAGATTTCTTCTAGGAGAGTCTGCGAATTTGAACGAAGAAGTTGAAGTAGTTGAGTTACCTTTTGTTGATGCAAGTCCTGAATTTCCTGCAGCATCTTCCTCTAGAGTAGAGCCTCTTGATATAAGTGGTCTTTGACCTTTTGCTGAAATTTTGGCCAGCTTTCTTGATAATTCCTACCCAAATGAACCTGTTGTTAACAATCTTGTAGCTAATATTCCTTTCCAGGAGCAACTCCATTTCCAAATACCTTCAGTAATGGCACAACCTACTTTCTCATTTCCTCTTTTGAGCCTTATAAAAAATGCTAATCTCAAAAATATACCCACTGCCACACTTCCAAATTTTAATGGCCTGATAAACGAAGATCCTGACACATTTTTATTTGAGTTCGACATCCTCTGTCGTAGCTTTGACTATAACACTAATGCCCACAAACTCAAATTGTTCCCAGCAACACTGAAAGAGTCAGCCTTATGATGGTTCATGGGCTTAGGAGCTAGTGCAGCAGGCACCTGGGATGAGATGCAGACTATGTTTCTATAGAAATACAAAGAGTATTGCAAGGGGAGTGACCCAAGGGGAGATGAAATTTTTTCAATGTAGCAAAAGGAGGATGAAACCTTGGAGGATTATGTTTCATGTTTCATGTTTCTTGTACACAATACAGAATAATCCCCAACATGTGTTGGCGGAGGATTCACAAAAACTAGTCTTCTTAAGGGGAGTAAACGATAGCTATCTGGAAGCACTGGACCTCATGGCTGGTGGAGACATATCCCAATCTTCTTGGGATGACCTCAATAAAATCTGTCTCAACTATTCCAGATCAACTATGAAGAAAGGCAGAGGATATTGGTCCACAGTCACTAAAGGGATCAGTTTAGGCATTTCCAAGCTGGAGCTATCTAACCTTTCTTGTGGATTTCAAGAAAGACATCATTAATGATGTTGCTACACATCTTGACACCATGACTGCCAAGAAGAAGTATGCAGATGTTGAATCATAGTTAGCTGAGTACTATCCTCACTATCATAAACAAAACAAAGGCTGTAGATGCAAGCTAGTGGTGAACCTGGAGAATAAACATTTTCCTACTAAGTACATGAAGATAGAAGGATACGACGAGAAAGTGTTCTTTGTTTCTCAATTTTGACCATGGGCTTCAAGACAAGGTATGCCTCACGACCCTTTGCAATTTTGCAGTCCTTATAATAATTAATGGAAAAAATAAAGTTATTAGAGACCTTCTCAGTACTCTCAGCCTTCCTGGAATAACCAGTGGCCTAACCAGAAAAATAACCAGTGGCCTAACCAGCAAAATAACCAATGTCCTCAACCATAGAATCAATGACAACCACCACAAGGGAATTGACAGCAAAATAACCAATGGAGGGGACCTCCATAGTGGCCTAACCAAAACCCTGCAACCTTAGGCTAACCCTAGTGTGCAATCTATCCATGATGATGCAATACTAATTGGTCCAGCTATTGAGAAAGACACCCGAGGGATAGAAACTAAAAATTTGCAAGAAAGTATTATTTTCCTGCTGATATGAGCAATGTATCTACTTATACCCAAACAAAAGGAAAACATAAATTAGAGGGAGAGACTTTCATTCCTGTATCCAAGCCACAAAACCCTATAGCCTCAAAGGGGAAGATAATAAAGTCAGTTCCTGTAGCAGTTACTCTTGTAGTAGAGAAACCGAAGAAGGTTATTAAGAAAAAGGCTATGGAGATTGAAGAAAACCCTGTGTGAAGAAGCCCTAGAATGAGAGGAAAACTCCCTAAAGTATCCTCAAAAATCCAATTTGTTTCCCCTAAGAAATTTGATGAAGAGCCTCATGTACAAATTATTCCGGATGATTCCCCAAATTAGTCTAAAATTCCAGACACTTCTCAAAATCCAAATGAGACATGTGAAGCTGAACATGATGTATGCCAAAATAACCCCCAAGAAAATAATTAGGATATCTCAGACAACAATGAGGAGGATGCCTTAATAACTCATCAGTCAGCCTGCTTAGAGACTACCCTAGTTCCCTATAAAAGAACCTGGTTGACAAGTTTCTTAGAACAATCATGGAAGGAACAGAGGAGGAAAAATAACCAGTAGGAAGACTGTAGCCCAATCACTTTGAAGATGCTTCTCTTTGGATTATATAAAAAGTATTTTTTGACAACAACCTTATGGGGAGAAGAGAAAAATAAAACAAAGAAGGTAATAACAGAGCAAGGGGAGGAGATTGCATATTTAAAAGAGCAATTGGAAAGACAAAAACAAAAGATGGATCACGCCCTTAAGTTGGCTGATCAAATAATTACTTGTAGGCCACCACCTAGGGTTTATGCCATCTGTTTGAAAGAACAAATCCTCTTATTCCAATTAATGATGACCCTTAAAGACATAGAATCTGAGTTTAAAATAGCTCAAGAATTTTATGGCCTATACCAGACCCTTCCCTCATGGCAGCAAAACTTACTTTGTGAACTGTATATACATAACTTCATTATCCTTGCAGAAACTGAGTGGAACCCTCTACTTTACATAGGGGATGTACACCTGAGGGAATTAATGTCTTGGATGCACAATGAGGCCAATTATGACAATATCTAGAAAATTACTGGGATCGGGAGAAAACATAACCACTGCCATTAAGGGAAGAGAGCAGCAAACCATATGTACTCCTTAGAGATTGATTCAATCTGACCTATGGAAAATTCAAAGAGGAAAAAAGGGATAAAATATTTGGGATCAAAATAGAGGTCTATGTAGAGTATGATGACATGTCTTACTTCGTCTTTCAGAGAGCCCTAGATGGTGCTAGAAGCAGGTGGAGCAGATTACCCAAAGCATATAAGAGGTCAAAGCCACACAGCCCTATCAACCTCCAAGAAGCCATTCATAGAGCACCAGTATACATGCAGCTAGGTAGAAAAATTAGATAGTGTCCACTTACAATGCAGCCACCTATGCTCCTTTAGCCCCTTTATGACATCAATGCTGAAAGGCTTGACCGACTGTAGGAGGATCACAAAATGGATGTCTAGGAGAAGACAAGAGGATTCTATTACACTTTCAAGAGATAGAGGCAAAGAAGAACAGAGGTTGGTGATTTTTGGGTAACTACCAGAAGATGCAATGCTTGAGGACAAGCATTCAAGTTACCAGGGAGCAGGTGATGAGACCATTTATTGTCTCTATTATATTGATCTTAATACTCTATTTTAAGTATTGCCAAAACATTTGTGGGCTTATAATCAGTTGAACTTGTGTTAAAGTATACTTAGAACCATCAAACCCATGGGTAAATAGTTATGTCATGTTTTGTCAATATTATATACTGCAGTATTTCATATAGCTATCAGAATGTGTGTTCTAATATTTGGATCAATTTGATTAAGATTACATGTATGAATATTTCTACATGATAACTAACTTGCCAGGAAGTAGGACCAGCTTGAGAGTGGTCGACAACATTTAAAAGAGAATGATGAGGTCCAGCTATGATGGGTAACCATCATGGCACTAGAAGACATGGCTACTACAAAAGAGGAGCCAATATTCCAGAAATGTAGAAATGTAGCACTGTTATATTCCCTCTGCACTCATCATCTTGTTGAATTGGTTTCCCAAACTTTATTGCACATTTCGTGGGCTAATACGTTATGTTTTCTTCTCTAGCATGATTTCAGTCAGATCTTTTCCTTTCTGCTTTGGAAAAAAGTGTTGATCCTCTATTTATAGGGATTTGATTGTTAGGTTGTAAGTTTGGAAGTTTCTCGGAATACATTGTTGCATATTGCACAACAATTTATTTTCCAGTTTTATGTGTTGTTCTTATGTAATCAGTTCTTGAAATATAATGAAGTGATTTTTGGTTTACCTTCTGTGTTAGTAGAATAGAAGAAGCCATCCAAGGGGGCCCACTTGGAAGGTGGATTAGAATAGAGTAGAGTATACTTAATTTCAGCATTCCTAGCATTTCAGGTAGAAGATTACAGTTTCTTCTTGCAGCATTGTACTTTGTGAATGTTCCTGCAGCACCTGTAAGGATAGTTATAGTGAATGCTCTAGGTTGAAAGAATAGGCTTAAGTAGAGTTTACAATTTCAAGCATTCATTTTAGTAAGGAGTAAGTGATGACATTAAATTTTTCCATTAGTATAGTTAAGTGAAAAACATGATAAAGGTCATCGGTATAGGCATACCCGACTGACAGCACACTGCATACCCGACAAGATGACAATGCTTGTCATAAAAATACTAAGTATAGAATTGCCCGATAAACACTGAAAAGTGGTGAACAGATGACAAAGCATAAAGGAGATCACTAATGGTACATTTTTATGAACATCACCGATAGAGAAGAAAAGGCAAGGAACCTAATGAATAGTTCAATATAGGGACACCGACAAAACAAAAGCCTAACAAAGCAAAGAATGAAAGAAACCCGACAGACTGACAAAGCAGCCTGACTATCAGAACCGACAGTCAGTTACAAAATCTACAAATAGTGGATCTGACACGTCAGATAAAACATTGTAATTCTATTTATAGAGTTTTAATTTGTTTTAAATCATTACTTGACGGTCAACAAAGTATATTGTAATTGTTTTAAAGCATCCTAATGGATCTAAAACATAACTAACTAAAGATCGAGGTCAACTTGTAAACCTTGGATCTAGAGTTAACTTGAAAAATGTGAATCAAGAATGAACCTAGAAACTAGTATATATAAATGTTCAATCATTGTAATAGATAATAGTTGAAAAATGATTGTAGCCACAAAGAGCATCTAAGCAGCAGAAGTGAATTCATGCAATGTTCAAAAATAGATCATATCAATTCTCAAGAACACAAACAAGGCTACCAACGAGTAGAGACAAGGTATCATTCAATCACTCAAGGTGATTACATATACATTGTAAGATTTATAGGATTTGTTATCAGCAATTAGAGATTGCATATACTATCAGATCAACATTTATAATGTAGTTGCATTCTAACAAGTGCACCACATCAAAAATCCTTTAGTAGAAGGTGGACTTAACAGTTCTTGACAAATATCTTAACAAAGTGCACACTTAACGGTGTTGCTAAAGCTTCAAATAAAGTAGATCCTAATAGATCTCCACTCTAATACTCTTAACAGGGTAGATCATCAGAAGTGATCAAATTGTAAGCCTTAACTGGCTCCCTTCTTATCTACAGATAGTGAAATTTTGTGGGTGACATCCCCACCGCAGTTGTTACTTCCTAACAAGAGTTTTTTGTGATATCATATCTTGTGTTATGTGTTATTTACTTTCATGTATGTTTCTTGAATGTTTACACATGTAAAGAACTTATGTTATGATTTCACATACATAAAGAAAGATGAACAGATAGATAGGTGAAAATACAAATCTAATGACAAAAAGGTTAATGGGCTAATCACATAAAATTTTTAGAGGTACTGATTCACCCCTCCCCTCTCGGTACATCATTCCAGTAATTCCAACAATTGGTATCAGAGCTAATTCTCTTTCTTGAAAAGCTTAAAGACTTAAGAGAAAAGATCAAGAGAATGGAAAAGTACAGACTATATAAGACTATTGAGAATGAGCACTTACAAATTCAGATTTACTATGAGAAATACAAAGAGGCGAGAGTAAGCATGAGAAAGTTGCTTGATGAAAGAAAGATTATGGCATCTAGGCTTAATGAAAAATATTATCAAGAAGAGGAGATCCCAGATTACTTCAACTTAGCTGAATCAACAACATGCAAAGAATCAAACACATCAGTAGAAGAGATCACAAGTCTACATGAGGTCAATCTACATCTGATAGAGAAAATCAAGATGCTGTAAATTAGTCAAGAGACTCAGATGGTAAAAATGATTGATGTCATGAATGATTCAAGAAAAGCTGAATCAGAGAGAACATTCGCTATTGATGATAGGAGGAAAATCATAGAGAAGCTACAAGAAAAAGAATCAGAGATTCAAAGACTTACTGATCATCACCATGAGATTCAAAATTAGATTATATACTGAACTCATTGAAAGAATACATATCATCAGTGAGCTAAGAGAAGAGAATGAAAAGATAAAGCATGAAGTCAGAATTCAAAATCAGCACAATGAATTAATCAAGAAATTTGAAGATAGCAATAAAAGAATGGATGATTTTCTTGACGGACAAAGAAGAGTCAAAAACTACACAGGTCTAGAGTACACCGAAAATGGAGAATCATCTAATCAATCAGATCAAAAGAATGCTTATACAACTCCAAGAACCAAGAAGCTGTCATGCAATCACTATGGAAAACAAGGCCACACCTCAAACATTTGCAGAAACAAAATGAAAGGTATTCCTCAATCACAATCTACTTTCATTGGTAATTGTTATAAATGTCACAAGAAAGGACACAAGGCACATGAATGCAAATCAAAGGTGAAAAATCCAAAGAAGGAAACATACATGGAAAAGTACTATCCTACCTGCAAAATGAATGGACATACACATCAAGAGTGCTAGAAAAAGAACAAGAAAGCATGGACACCAAAAGAACCTGATAATGGCTATAAACCGACAAGAATCGATAACTCATATGTTTGGGACTATAACACATGGGTAAACTGCATAGCATGTGGAAGGTATGGTCATATTGCTGCCAACTGTAAGAGAAAATGGACTAGAAGACCAAGAGGATGGACCAATCCAGGTATGGCATGTTTACATTGTCATAAAGTTGGACATGTGATAAAAGATTGTAAAGATCGACTAACAGAAACAAGAACTTAACCCAATAGAAACACCATTGATGACATCAAGAATATGAGAAACAAGATGTGGATAAAAGCTAAAAACACTGAAGGTGCTGGAACAAGCAATGCAAATGATGACACCCCATCCAATGGATCCGGTGGCATCACTATTCCCAACTAAGATGCACAAGTAAGTATGGAAATGCATTATGACAAGTTATATTATGCATCGGTTCCATTACACATTGATCATATTGAAAAAATTAGCATTATTGAAGATGCACTATATTGTTACTTGTGATATTATTAAAAAAAAAACAATTCCATCAGTAAATGGGTACCAATAAGCATCGATGAACACACACAGTAAAGTTGACACTACTTACAGAAATGTATCGGGCATTACATAAAAGCCAAGTCGCTAAGTATAACTGACAGACATCAGTGATCTTTGAGTCAACAGAGGTTGTCATCGCCATCTTACCAACAATCATCAGTGAAATCATCAAAGCTACTAGCTACCCCGAAACTTTGCGCCTACACCAACAATGTTATTTATGCCTCAACCAACGAACTTAGTCTTTATACACCGATGATTTGTTGGGCATTAATGACAACTTAGGGCACAAAAGGTTATAAAATCGTGACGAAAGAACTCATTTTGCACCAGCAATTTTTGAGCAATGAAGCAGAGCTAAGCATAGCGATTGAAGAATAGATTGAAGTGTGACCTCAACAAGATTCAAACATGACTCAATAGATTCACGAGCGATCACAAAGATTTAGTAAGTACCTACAATCACTGACCACACTGTGTTTAAATTACGAAAAGCCCTAAATTTCAAAATACAATGGCATCTACTTCAAGAACAGCAAAATTGAAAGAGGATAAGAAGAAAATGATTAATCTTATTAGCAATAGTACTTGTGTTGAACCTAAATACAAGTTACACCCAGAAATTGCATCGCAACCTGATGATTCTGGAGAATTCTCTAGAATCCCACCTAGGGTTTTGTTGGTAGAGGATGTAAGGTTCTATATACATTGCAAGATCTTGGAAATAGGAGATCTAGACCTAGATAAGTCCTATAAGGCACTATGTGATGACACTGGAGACCTGAAAGAAGAGCACAAGCATCTGGACGTGAAAGGCCTGACAAATGCATTACACTTTCCTAGGGTTTTTAAGACCGAATGGATACAGATAGTTCTTAGCAAAATGCATAACCAGACAATGTGGTTTGATGACCCTAAAAAAATAACAAAAGATGTTATTCATGCGGTTACTGGATATCCCACAACCGACAAGCCAAAAGCTCACAAGCACCCATCCAGAAAGGAAGTAGAAAATTTAATAGGTGCAAAATCAGATAACAGAGGTCTCAAGGTTAACACCATCACCGACGAGGAACTTAATTTTGGTGCATGTGTGGTAGGATATAAAATCTTTCAGACCAGAAAAATGAATAGCATAGTAGGAACTGCTATGAGTACAGCCTACAAGATTATCAAACAAGGAAAGAAGATGGATCTTTCAGAAAGATTGTTAAATCAACTTGAGGAGAAAATGAACACTATAAGGTCATCAAGGAAAATCACTTGTAAGTTTGGTTCTCTTATTATGTGCATATTCTTTTACTTTGAAGAATACTTTCCTTCCATAGGTAAAGTAGTATGGGACATAAGCAAGCCAGCCACCATATAGATATGTGAGCACATAGAATCATTAGGTATAGATTTTGATGACTTAATGAATGAATATTTCAAAGGATTTAAGGAAAATATGCAAGCAAGAACAAGGATACCAGATATTTTGATAGAAGAACACAAGGATGATATATGTTTTATAGTAGATACTGATTTTACTTATATCAAACTAGTAGTACCTAGAAATTCTTGGCTATCACCACTAGATTATGAAATCCAAACATGACAAGCTACAAAATGCATCAAGGCACTATTGAATTATCCATTGGACAGAAAGAAAACAAGATTTGGCATTCTTGAAGAAGCCAAACTAAAAATCAAGTCAGATCTTGTTGTCAAGAAAATTGTAAACAAGAAGAACAAAATGGTAAAGGACTTAACGAAGAAATTTGCAGTTGCAGAAGAAGGTGAAGAGGAAACAAAAGGAAAGGAGGAAGAAACTGAGGGCCAGTCACCCATCGGTGAAGATACAAGAAAAGAGTGATTCAGAGGCTACACAGTTAGATTCACCACCTCCTCCTCCACCTAAGAAATCAAGGACAACAATAGCTTCAAGAACAAGAAGCCAAACAGTAAAGGAAGCAACTCCTTCACCGTTGAAGAAAGGGAAAGTGAGAACCTACAAGAGGAAATTAGTCTCACCAAAGGGGAAACAAACCAAAAGGAGGAAGTTGGTTAGAACAAAAGAAGATATAGATGACTCAGCTATGGATGAAGCTGACCAAGAAGTACAAAAAGGGAAATAACCCTTGATCCCTAAAACCATTGATGAAATATGTAAAAACATTTCAGAATCACAATCTATTTCAGATCCTAATATTAGGAAATGGTTGAAACTTGATCCAGAGGATTAAAAAAAATTTGAAGATGCTATAATAGCTAAAATGTGCAAACACAATTATGTTCCACTTCAATTCAAGGAATATGAAGTATCCAAGGAGCTAACAGACAGATTGTCTACAAGATGGAAATTTGCACCTCATACAGAAAAGGAGATAAGAGAAAAAGTACTTGTTACTCTTATGCCTTCTGATTCAAAGAAGGAAGAGATAGTTGAAATGATGAAAAAATATGAAAAGGAATTCTCACCCAAAATGAGAGCATACAAATTCCTTCAAGGGAAACTAATTGAGCTAGATTAGGAAAGCATTAATAAGTGGTGTAAAATACTCAAAAATCCCACTAAGAAAGCTAGCCCAGATAAAGAACACATCATCATTAAAGATGCACAGAGTGATTCATCAGTTGAAGTGGATAGAGAAGAGAGTGATACAATAGGCCACAAGAATACTGAAGTTGCATATGAGGTATGGCACGACACTACTCTTGACAAAACACAGAGTGAAGAAAGCCAAATTCCTCCAAGCCCAACTCATATTGACTTGGATGATGAACCAAAAGTTACCAAAGAAAAATTGACAATAAAAGGTAACATAAATGAGGATGTCAATGATGAAACATGGTTGGATAATATCGTTAATGACATTATAGGAAAAGACCCTGCAGAAGAGGTGCAAAAAGATGAAGATGTCATTGTTGCACAAGGTGATACCGACGGATAGGACACATGTACTAACACTAAAAAGTTAAATACTCTGACCAACATACAAATATTGATAGAAGCTATTGATATTAACTCTAGTTAGGAGAAATCATCTAAGAAAGATGATAACATACCCGAGGACATGGGTAATGATGAAATTAAAGATGCATCGAACACACAAAAGGATATAGACATAGATATGAAGGATCTAACTGAAACTCAACAAAATTTGTCTATTGAAAAGGACAAAGGAGTAGATACTAACAAGGATGAAACATTGAGAAAGGATGAAGAAAAATAAAAGAGTGAAGATGTCAAGCAAGATGATAGCATTAAGGAGAAGGAAGAAAAATTTGTTGATACACCCAAGGCCACTGAAGAGACGTCTTCACACAACCAACAGGTGGATTCTAAACAAAAGCAACAAGAAGCTTCATCTTCTCAACCTTCACCTACCAAATCAATCCAATCTTAAGATCTACAACTGGTAGTTCACCAGTCCATCTCCCAACAAAAGAAGAAGAAGAAGAAAGTAATAAAGAAATATATCTTGGCTGTAACACTTGATGAGGTGATCGAAATACCCAAGTGGGATGTATCCACTTTAGATGTTGAATCATTTCAAAAGTTTGGAGTGATATGTCAAAGAAAATCCCTACAGGAGAAAATGAGAAAAGCACATAGGGAAGCCCAAGCACTTGACAAATCTAGGGATGTACTACATCAACTTGTTCCTGAGGTAAAAGATGAAAATGACATCTAAGTCATGGAAAAAATTGCACTTCTTACCGACGCCATCACCACTCAAAGTGTAGATGTAGAGAAGGCAATGGAAGAACGGGTAGAGAAGAAGTATCAACAAAAACTAGTTGAGAAGATATGCCAAGAAGTGGCAGAAAACAAGGTAAAGTTCTCTGAATTAGCAAGTCAATTAGAACCAATGATTGCAAAATCTATTACCTTAGTTCAACAATTGTGCACACTTGACAATTTCACAAAAGAGAATGGTGAAAAGTTGTCCCAATTAGATTCAGATCTGACAGCAAGTGCACAAAGTTTAACCTCTGATGCAAATGCAATAAAGTTGCATCATGACAAGATCATAGAGGTAAACATGTTAAGACAAGAAATATGGGATGCATAGACACAATTTAGGAATGAGGTTACCGAGCTACAGGCTCACATATTTCCAAACCTCACTACTCTGCAACAACACATTACAGATGCAAGAAATCTAATCTCAACCTTGAAAATGTCTGTGGTAGACAGCATCTATGATATGCATATGAGGATATCACTTGAGCACATGGCTCTAGAAAATTTGAAGGATAAATGGGAGAAGATGATGGAGGAAATCAAAGCCTCACACTCCCACATTTTTGAAAAGTTGTAAGTACCTTTACCCTTATTACTAAAAAAGGAGGAAAAGGATATGTATGTTGTATGTACAGCAGGAATAGATATGTAAAGATAAATATGTACAATATATCAATATTAGAAAAATGAAACAAAAAAAAGGAAAGGCAATTATATGTACATAAACTTACATTTATCGACATATGCATAGGGGGAGTCATGAAATGACTAAGGATGAAGTATACAAAGGTGTACATACTAATACATTAAGTATGCTACACATATCAGTTTTTGATCCTAATGTCAAAGGGAGAGATTGATGACATTAAGTTTTTCCATTAGTATACTGAAGTGAAAAACATGATAAAGGTCATCGGTATAGGCATACTCGACTGACGGCACACTGCATACCTGACAAGATGACAATGCTTGTCATAAAAATACTAAGTATAGAATTTCCTGAGAAACACTGACAAGTGTTGAACCGATGACAAAGCATAAAGGACATCACCGATGGTACAGTTTTATGAACATCACTGACAAAGTAGAAAGGGCAAGGAACCTGACGAATAGTTCAATATAGGGACACCGATGGAGAAAAAGCTCGACAGAGAAAAGAATGAAAGAAACCTGACAGACTGACAGAGCAGCCCAACTATCAGAACTGACAGTCAGTTATAGAACCTGTAAATAGTGGATCTGACTTTCCACGTCAGATAAAACATTGTAATTCTATTTATAGAGTTTTAATTTTTTTTAAATCATTACTTGAGGGTCAAGCAAGTATATTGTAATTGTTTTAAAGCATCCTAATAGATCTAAAACATAACTAACTAAAGATCGAGGTCAAGTTGTAAACCTTGGATCTAGACTTAACTTGAAAACCGTGAATCAAGAATGAACCTAGAAACTAGTATATATAGATGTTCAATCATTGTAATAGATAATAGTTGAAAAATGATTGTAGTCATGAAGAGAATCTAAGCAGAAAAAGTGAATTCATGCAAAGTTCAGAAATAGATCATATCAGTTCTCAAGAATACAGACAAGGCTACCGACAAGCAGAGATAAGGTATCATTCAATCACTCAAGGTGATTACATATACATTGTAAGCTTTATAAGATCTATTATCAAAAATTATAGATTTCATATACTATCATATCAACATTTATAAAGTAGTTGCATTCTAACAAGTCCATCACATCAGAAATCCTTTAGTAGAAGGTGGACTTAACAGTTCTTGACAAATCTCTAAATAGAGTACACACTTAACAGTATTACTAAAGCTTCAAATGAAGTAGATCCTAATAGGTCTCCACTCTAATACTCCTAACAGGGTAGATCATCAGAAGTGATCAAATTGTAAGCCTTAACCGGCTCCCTTCTTATCTGTAGATAGTGAAGTTTTGTGGGTGACATCCCCACAATAGTTTTTACTTCCTAACAAGATTTTTTTGCGATATTATATCTTGTGTTATGTGTTATTTACTTTCATGTATGTTTCTTGAATGTTTACACATGTAAATAAATTATGTTATGATTTCACATACATAAAGAAAGATGAACAGATAGATAGGTGAAAATACCAAATCTGATGACAAAAAGGTTAATGGTATAATCACATAAAAATTTTAGAGGTACTAATTCACCCCTCCCCTCTCAGTACATCATTCCAATAATTCCAACAGTAAGTGTGTTTACTTTCCTACAACACTAGTGTAGATTTCCTTCATGCATTTTACCTTCTTGCAGCATAAGTAGAATGACTCTTTGAGGGACTTAGTGCACATATTGTGCCATACCATTTCAAGTATATGTCCCTGGGTTGAAAAATTAAATGCACCTCATGGTGGGAGAAGTAATCCTTAGATTGAATAAACTATTCCTAAGAGAGGCTTTGGGCATGATTGCTAAGCACCTATTGTAAGGCGGTTCATTTAGCACTAGCACAAGATGGTGGGAAAGGAATGGAGAGTGGTTTATTGATGAAGATGCAAAGATATGATGCAATGATGATGATAATAAAAGATCTAGAAGAATTTTTTCATAATTAAAGTACACCAATAAATGCTTAATTATTTTTGTGATTGTGATTAGCCAAATTAGATGGAAGAGGCCTCTTTTATAGAAACCTCTGAAAGAATCAACAGTGGTGATCTAGTGAGAAACCTATAAGAACAACATATACAAATTTATGAGAGGAAATGATGAAGATTTAACTAATTGCATCACTTAGATAGAAATATATAGACTGGAGAAAGGCATTTAAACTGAAAAGATAGATCTACAAGTGGCAATGGTTCAGATCAGAAAACTCAAGGAGAAGCTCTCTCTTTCCCTGAAAAGAAGAAAAGATTTAGCAGTGCAGATGAATGAAAAAAGTTACATAGAATAAATAATTGAAGACTTATGCAAAGAAAACAGTTCTGAAGAAGCAGATCTACAGCAATTCAAGACCTACTTGCAAAGAATCTCAATTTACATGAAGAAGTCTGAAAGTTGGAAAGAGAACAAGAAATTCATTCAGTCAGAATATGTGAAGTCATGGAACAAAAGAATTAAGCATAAAATGACAGAGAAATGGCACAAGAAGATAAAATATTACTAAGTACAAGATTAGAGGAAAAAGAAAATGAAATCCATCATTTGTCACTTCAGCAAGCAGATATGATAAATCAACTCAATAATGCAAATCAAGAAGTTATCAATCTGAGGACAGAAAATGAAAGACTCTAGAATGATCTCAATACTGATAACAAAACCAATGAGAGTATGATGAATTCACAGTTAAGCATGGATCAGTTGATAGAGTAAACTCAACTCATACATCATGGATAGACTAGATTAGGTTATAGTAAACAAAGTGAATCCTCACAGCATGGAACTCAAAAGAACAACAAACCTACTTGTAATCATTGTGGCAAGTTAGGGAACACAACAAATTTTTGTTGGAGCAATGGAAATTCAAATTTTAATGGTAAATGCTATAGATGCAACAAACATGGCCATAGGGAAAGTGGATGCACTGAGAAACCTAAGTTTGAAGGAAAATGTTTCAATTATAACAAACAAGGTCACAAATCTCCCAAGTGCAGAATGAAGAAATGAAACCCTGTTGAACAACTAGCTAAAGCAATTTTTGGTTGGGATTACAACACATGGAGTAGATGTTGTCATTGTGGTGAATATGGGCATATTGGTGCAAATTGTGCAAAGACTCACCTTAGAAAAAGGAATCCTACCAAGAGATGTTATGTGTGTAAACAACTCGGTCATGTAAGCAAGAATTACATGAACAGAGAAAAATTGGATACTAGTTTTGAGAAAGGAAAAGCAAAAGTTTCTAAAATTATAACTCAGATGAGTTAGCAGTGGGTAAGGAAATCTCCTGAGAATTTAGATCAAAACAATGAAGGATCGAATAGCACCCGAAGTAGTGAATTGGGTGGATCTACCATCTCTGAATAAATATGCAAGGAGAAAACTGGAAATGTGCATACAAGCCATCATACATCAGTTCCAGACATGCTAGCAAGTCCAAATCAGCATATTGATGCGCTAGGACACATTATGGTTTCAACTGAGTCAAGATCTCTGTTACATCCGAGTTACATAGGCTTAACCAATTTAAGTAGGGTTGTATGGTTTTGAGGATGCAGAAGTTAGTTTTTGTCGAGCTTTATTCTGAGTTATGCCAGCAACCATGTATGGAGCATTTAATGAAAACTCAATGGTAAAATATCTTATAAAAGATGAATTGGAAAGGTTATTGTTTACAAAGTTTTCAGTTTGCATAGCAATTCAGAGCCTTAAGTGATTTAGAGTGAATTTGTGTTTGAAATCTTTAAGTTGCAAAGTTTTATCAAACCTCCAAGCTTTATGGCGTCTACATCCAGCATAAAGAATGAAACTACAGTAAATAATGTTGTTTCATTATTTGTAAAGTTGATTGATACTTCCAACTTTACCTTTAAAATCAAGACCAAGCTGAAAAAGATAGATACAGATTTGAAGGAAAGTGCAAACCAGTTGGCACTTAAGCCAAGTTCAAGTTCAGCACATTTTGTGAAGATCAAGTATCTGACAGACATGCAGGAAGAATTAATAAGGGAAGAAGCAAGAACAAGGGAATATCTTACAGATATGCAGAGCCAACTCCTTCCACACATGGATGTAATGTAGAAACACATTTCTCATGCCAAGACACTCATACATGACAACAACTTTTCAGTAGAAGAGCTTATGATGGAGTTGTCAGCAAAGATACAAATTAAGTTGCACATCTTGAAGGTGTTGCAAGATAATTGGGACAACACATTGTCTCAAATTTTGAAGTTACTTAGTGATTTCCTATCCTAATTTGGTATTACCATGTAGATATATTTTTGGCATTTGTCTCAAAAACAAGGGGGAAAGTTATTGTATATACATATAAGGAAATAAATGTACATAAGAGAAGAGAAGAAGATATATATACAGCAAAAGTTACAAAAACAATTTTGAAAAAAAAAAAATAGAGTTAGTTGTAATTGAGTCACAGAGCTGTTGTCAAAACCTGAGCAAGTACCCAAGCAGATGGTAAGGGGGAGTTTTGACTCAGAAGTTTGAGAATTTTTTGAACATGATAAGTGTTTTTGGTCACTAATGCCAAAGGGGGAGATTGATGAACTTATGGAAAGACATGTTGTCAATTAGTGCCAAAACACTTAGTCATCAAAGAGTTGACTAAGCCAGCAACTTGAAGTGCAACTCAAGCAGTTACAAAATGTAACCCGAGCAGTGGCAGTGTTTACCAAGAAGACAGTGGCAATCAGTATTACCTGAGTGATCAATATGACCAAAGTACACATTGTAGCTTGAGTGCCAGAGTTTACTATGTTTCTCGAGTGACAACATATTGCCCGAGTGCCAGTATATCACCTGAGTGGATTACTGGACCTGAGTAACAGTTTTGGGCTGACTTATTTTATATTGTTTGATATTATTGTATATTATGGAAGCTGACTTATAGAAGTATTTGATTTGGATAAGGTATATATGTAAGGTATTTTGTTTATCCAAATGTATGTAAAACAAGTGTGTATGCGAATATGAAGTGGAAGATTGATTGAGAAGGCTACAACAATATAAGGAACAATAGATACTCGTCCATCACATTCAAGTGATTAGTTATTATATCATTGGATCTTATTTATAAAATCAGAGTTGCATAGAAGATCATCTACTATTCATCCTAACAGGTGCATCAACAAAATCCTCTAACAAGGTGGACTTAACAGTCCTTTATAAATCTCCTAACAAAGTTGCATACTTAATTATATTATACAAAATCCTTTCACAAGCTGGACCTAACAATCCTTATTTCTCCTAATAGGGAAGGCCATTATAAGTGGTCAATTTTAAGCTTTAATAGGCTAAATTTATCCTGCAGTAATAAATCTTGTGGGTACCATCCCCACCCCAATTTTACTTTCTATTTGGAAGGTTTCTAGGTAACCAAATATTGTGTCAAGTGTTGTGGATGTTTATTACTTTTATGTTTCATGCATGCAATAAGATTAGATAATCTAATAAAGGATTAAAGATATTAAGTTTTATTGGTTCCTGATTCACCCCCCTCCCCCCCCTCTCAGTCACATATCCTCAATATATTTCCAACAGGTTGATCAAATTTATTCGGTTAAATTGATGAGGGGTAGAAGTTGAGGATGCACTATCAAGTTATATTTATGGAAGTTGTGAAAGGTAAAGAGGTTGTAAAAAATGGAAGATCCATCTAACTATCCAATGCTCCACCCAAGAAAATAAGATAAATTCCATGCAATTCTGAAGCTGTCAATCACTATCAAAGTGAAATTTATTGCTAGCAATTCAAGGATTTGGATCTTAGTTCCTATTTATGAAAGAGAATAAAGTATGTTGTCAACTAGGAATGATTTGCAACAAAGTTTGAAAGGTACCAGAGGAGACAGACAAGGATCACAAGATATTTTTGTGATATTTTATTAGTCAAGGGAAGTCAACCTTGTTATCAATGTAGAATCCTTGTCAAAAAAGGTGAAGTCAACACTTAAAGGTGGAGATCAAATATTTCAAAAGGAATAAACCTTGTCAAGTTTTAAGCCACTTAGAATATTTGAGACCTTCAATTTATTGGGAAGCCAAATTAAAGCCTTACACAAGGCCATGATGATTTGTCAAAAAAAAATTGAAGCCCTTTATAGTAAGAGAGAAAGCAATGGATCCATGGAGTCACACTGAAGATGGAGATCACCACATAATGCATCACACTAGGAGAGAAATCAGATGAATTCAAAAGAACTAAAATTAGTTGAAGATAAGATATTGTTCATGATAGTAGATATAATTATTTTTGTGTTGAAACAACTAGTGGCTAAAATAACTAAGAGAATGTTGGCACCATAAATCCTCCCACATGCATGAGAAGAATTGTAGTCTTTTGCAGTCTTGAATGGAGCTAAAAATAAATTTAATAGTCCTTTGGGTAAGTGCACAAAGATGGTGTGCAAAAAATGGCCACTCACCCAAAAAAACAATAAAACACCCCAAACACAATTGCATTACTTTAAATTAAAATAACCTAATTAGGCTAAGGTTTGGTTAATTTCAAAGCTAAGAA
The DNA here is from genome assembly GCA_018584345.1 of Thuja plicata. Classification (NCBI taxonomy): domain Eukaryota; kingdom Viridiplantae; phylum Streptophyta; class Pinopsida; order Cupressales; family Cupressaceae; genus Thuja; species Thuja plicata. Next base: position 1,663,695 of record MU224199.1, read on the forward strand.
TAAGGCTAGTTAATAGGCTTGGATAACAAGTTTGGGTCTTTAGAGCTTCATTTTCCTCTATTTCCCTCTCTTTTCACGTATTTTGTTCTTTAAAATAGATTTCTCAACTTCCTTGTCATCAGGTCTACACATCATCAAACTTGGGTATTTGTAAAATTACCACCATAATTTCATATGTCTTTTGGGCTTTCTAATGATTTAAATTTTTCAATTTTTGGACAACATTAGCACAGTAAGGTTTAGTTTTCTTTACGAGTGTCTCCATAGTTCTCAGAGACATATGACTACCATTTTCTTAATAACTTTTGATCTTCTTAACCAAATTTAAAATAAGTCACATATTATTATTCTAGACTTGATTCTATACACTTTTAAAACAATTACATTTTCAATTATTTTGATGCAAGTTATGTCTAGCACACAAACAAACACCTGATTTTCAAGATGCATCCACTTCAAAAAATCATTAAAAAAAACTCAATAAAAAATTACTAAAAATGCAAACATTCTAGCTCTCACTCTTACCTATCATTCTACCAAAGGGGTTTTGAAAATACTAATCTAACTATATGTTTTTGGATGCACATGCTAGACACTATGTTATATTTTTCTAAAAAAGAAACAAGAATAGTTTATCGTGTGCAATGGATTTGACCCTCTTAATCCCATCCATTTTTAAAAATCTTTTGTAATTTAAAAACTAGATACAAAGTACTACAATTCTTGTTATTTGCACATCATTTAATTTTGAGTGCATGCCACTAAAATTTCTCTTTGAAGTTCAGGTTTACATGATTTTAGAAAAGAAAAAAGTGGCCACTTACACCCCCCTTTGTGCACACCATCTTGGTGCACTTATCCCTTTCCACAAACTAAATTTAATGTCAATTAAGGAATCTCTTTATGTATTGCACAGGAATGTTGATATCTTTTATTGTTATTTTTAGTAATCTAGCTATACTTTACATATCTCATCATTTGTTCAAGACCTCTATATATATTGAGGCATTTGTAATGCATTTAGTATCTTTGATCATTTTGATCAACTGATCCTTGACCATGTTAGGGATTTTTCTTGCAAGTACTTTTTTAAAACTAGTATGAATGCTTGCTCTTGTATATTTGCAATATTCCTATATGCAAGAAAAGCCTAATTGCTGAGGATTGGATATGATCCTCCTTCTTTTTGAGATCCACTGACTCAGGCAGGTATTACCTATGAATGATTACTAATTGAAAGTATCTAATTATAGTGGATTATAACTTCTTAGTAACTTGTTGAATGCCTTTTACTGTATCAATAAATAGATAACTATGTAAATGACTATGAATAACTTGATACAGAGCCTAATAAGCCAAACTAGTATTTTGACAACAACAAATAGTAATGCAGTAAGGATTCTCATCCTTCTTCCTTTTATAGTTCTTATGAACTTAGGAGGGGCAACCAATTTGATTCTCTCTTAAAGGAATCAACAGACTTAAATTGTATACTCTGTGAGTACAATTTATTATGAATGTATGCTCTCTTATAAATGTAATGTAATTGAATTATTGTTCTTAAATATTTGGATGATGAACAATTACTTGCAAAACTATAAACCAGTGCCTGATCCTATGGGCTACAGAATCAAACTTGAATGCAAAATCCACAATTACATGACTAATGAAAATAATTGCAACCTAGATAGAATGCCTTACAAACTATCCAATCACTCCTATATCTTTGTTTATCAGATCTTAAACATCAATATCCATCTTCCTGGAATCATATGAAAGAATTATTCCTTCCTTGAAGGACCTCATAAATGATTGCACAACTACCTTGCAGTTGATGTATTTAGATGCCTTACAAATAAACACATAAAATATTGGATAGAAATAAATTATACAACAGAAGATATAAAATAGAGATTGCAATGTATTTTATTAATGTCAAACTGCTTCAAAATACATACAATAGACAAAAAGTACTGAGGCTCAAACAAAATTGTAGTAGTCTGCCTTGTAATTATATTCCATCATCTTACAAAATGTTACAATAAGCTCTATTAATAAGATAAAACCATCTTGGAATCCTTAAGAAGTAATGATGCGACAAGCTTTGGATGGTTTTAAGACCTAACCCTAAAATATAAAAAGGACAAAAGACAGGAAAGAACCAAGCGATGGATGGACAAAAATGAAGAATAAGATCTGATTTTGTCTTTGTCTTCTTGTGATCTTCGGTGTGTTTGTCTGTATATGTTCAGGATAGCATCTGATATTTGTATCAAGACCTACTGAACACCATTATAGGCTAATTTACACTAGTATTTATGATAGCTAACCTTTTGGTGCTCAAAGAGCAAGTGCCATGTGTCCTCCTATTCTTCATCCATTATGTACAGGTCAACAGTGACATGATTTTTCTTCTTGGGCTTTGTTAATATATCTCATGTTGTAACATCTTCCTCCTTTGGCCATTCAAATCTCTATATTTCTTCCAAATAGGTCTTATGTCTTTCCCACCTAGCATCTATAATATGACATCTGTTATAAACTTGTTGAAATCTATTTCTTCTTTAAATGCTTCATCTAAAATTTTATTATATCTTTCCATATCTAGTTCTCCTTTGTCAGAAATGTATACCTCTTTACTAGGTAGAATAGTGTCAAATTCTAAGCCCCATACCCCTAGTGGCGTGATCTAATTTTCCTCGATCTGATTGGAGGCACAAATATGTTGTAACTAGGCCCAAACATGTTTAACCTTGCCTCAATCTCATTAGCCTTGCCTTTGAAAATGGAAAAAGTGGCTCATATCTGTTCTATCTCAACCCCAACTTGGGTTACCACCTCTGGTAGGTCTGATCTTTGTGGTTGCAAAGATGCCAACCTTTCAAACAATCATGTTCTCCCTGACCATGTTGCATAATATGGGTTCAAAATTTGGACAAAATTGTTGACTTCTACTTGCAAGCCTGGCAATTTTCCACAGGCTCCATAAACTATATCAATTTTATCCTTTATTATATTAATCCTATTCTCCAAAATTTCAGTCAGTGCACCCAAAACAACTTCATTGTGCTCACCAGCACCCTCCCCTATTTTTGTTGTAGTATGCTCTATTTCCTTTGTTTGTATCTCTACATATTTTTCCTCTTTGTGCTTTCCAGGGGCAACCTCGGGCATATCAAGCAATTTTTGTGTTAACTCCGCAATAAGCTTCTCTTGTGCCTTAATTTTGATTAGACCCAATTCCCTATCCTTGACTATATCACTAGTTTAACTAGTCATTTTCTCAAATCTTTCAGAGATTTAGGCAGCCTTGGCTTCATTTAACTATGCAAAAAGGGTGAGCACTTGGGAAATCTCCAAATCTCCTGTATTCTGGATAGACCAAATGATCTTTTCCCCTTCCATCTTCCCTTGTATGTTCAGCAATAAAGGCTTCTAATCTTTTGGAGCTAGGCTCCACATTGCTAAGGCCCGAGGCTTTGGATTATATCCAAATCCTCTGACCATCTCTTTAACCTATATTCTGATGACAACTTGACATCAGGTTGTTTCCTTATCTAGTCTATTATGAAGGAAGAGGCTAAATCCCACCCTTATACCAACAACATCCCACTGGATTTTACCAATTGCCTAGCTTCCTCTGGTATGATTTTCTCTAAATCAGGATCATAATCTTGCAATACTTGTAAAGCCTCACTGGTCACTGGATCTCCACCTGCCAATTGCAGTTGTGCAGCTACTTGCTTTTGTTTGTTCTAGATGAGAAATTCTTTCAAATCTTGTCTTAATAAAATTATCATCTTTTAAGAATTTCTCTTGGTGTAGCAATCTTTCATTAGTGCATGTCATAAGAGGTAATTCTATCTCCTCTTCATCATCTTTCTACAGCTTCTTCCCTACTCTTATATGCTTCCTTAGCTGATAGTCATAGGCTTCTTCCCTGCTCTTATTTAACTATGCAAAATGGGTGAGCACTTGGGAAATCTCCAACTCTCATGTATTTTGGACAGACCAAATGATATTGTCCCCTTCCATCTTCTCTTGTATGTTCAGAATTGAAGGCTTATGATCTTTTGGAGCTAGGATCCACATTGCTAAGGCCTGGGGCTTTGGATTATATCCAAATCCTCTGATCATCTCTCCAACCTATATTTATGATGAAAAACTGACATTAGGTTGTTTCCTTATCTAGTCTATTATGAAGGAAGAGGCTAAGTCCCACCCTTCTACCAAAAACATCCCACTGGATTTTACCAATTGTCTAGCTTCCTCTGGTGTGATTTTCTCTGAGTCGGGATCATAATCCTGCAATACTTGTAAAGCCTCACTGGTCACTAGATCTCCACCTGCCAATTGTAGTTGCGCACCTACTTTCTTTTGTTTGTTCCAGATGAGAAATTCTTTGAACTCTTTTGTCTTAATAAAATTATCATCTTTTAAGAATTTCTCTTGCTGTAGCAATCTTTCATCAGTGCATGTCATAAGAGGTAATTCTATCTCCTCTTCATCATCTTTCTGTAGCTTCTTCCCTGCTCTTGTATGCTTCCTTAGTTGATGGTCATAGGCTCTATCACCAGTGATAAGAGCACCAATTCTATCTTTTTTCTTCTCCTTTTTCTGTGATGGCTCCCCTACTTCTATTCTTTGTTTCTCGAAGCTCTGCTAGGTCAATTGTATTCTCTCCCTCTACTGCCTATTCTACAACAAATGGCTGATTTACTGGAGGGGATCTAGGAACTGAATATTCCTCATCACTATCCTCATCATACTTTGATGATGAATTCCCTTTATGGCCCTTTTCTGGTACTACAAGTGTGTCTTCAATTTGATTGCACAACCAACTATAGGACTCAACCATGGCATCAAGTCTTTTCAAATATGGAAAGGCTGGGAAGAAACCCCCAAAAGAGATGTCTTTTATCTTCACTTTCCTTTCCAAGTCCATCAATTCAGTAAACTTGTCATCCCTTAGATTGACCTCCTCATCCTCCAATATATTCCTTGTGATGTCTTCTTCCATACATTCCTCATGATCTTTTGTATAAGTAATGGTGGGTGTGAAGAGCTTCTTGGCACTCAGTATAAAGCCCTATGTGTCAATGTATCTATAGAGGGCTACATTCATTCTATAGTGGCTCATCCAATTATTTACTAGATCTATTGCCCTTTTACCAATTGTAAAATTTTAAATTCTAAACTGTGTGGGGGTGAATGTTCCCTTCCTCTGAGGAGAAAGGTGCTCCCTATCTGTCAAAATCAACTACCTGATAAATTCCATTGCTGCAATTCTGAGTGGCACATGGAATGTTAGAACATCCAATGGGTGAGTACAACCATACACCCTGAACAAAGTGAAATTATTCCCATAATAAAAATCTCCCCAATTGTGGTCTCCTAGCCACTTATCAACATATTAGCATGGCCTTAGTAGTTGCAGTACCTTTACTAGTTTCCTTGTCTTTTCTACACCTAGACATTTAAGTATTGGATATACTATCCAATTTTCAAAAGCATAGAATTCTTGTTCCCTGGAAGTGTAGTTCCACACTCTTAACCAAAATTGTGTGGGGTTGGCCTGATTCTGATGAAACCTCTGAGGTCTCAAATAATGGCAATTCATGAGAGGAAAGTTGTAGTATAAAACCAAATGCATTAAAATGGAATAATGCATGAATTTGGGGTCTTTCTCCTTTTACTGGATGTCAATAAACCCTTGATGCAATTTATCAATTATTTATTGAATATAATCATAATTTGTGTTGGTATGAGGGCTCTGCATATCTAGGACCATCATAAGGATATCTGAGGTTATTCTCTTGGGTCCTCCATCCTTTCCCAACACTCTACACAATGCATATGAAATGTACTTCATATAGAAGTTTGGGTCCTTGTAGTAGTAGGGAGTAGTTCCTGGGATAGGTGCAATGTAATTCTTCATTCTTCTTGGCACATGATACTCTTGGATCAATTTGGATGCAATGCCAGACTCTCTTGTATACCTATTATCTAAACTCTTCAAATTTATCTTTGTGGCCATTGGGTGATATACGTTGAATGCTTTCATGAATGAGTTCCTATCTAGGGTTACTAGGGCTTTCCCATCATCCTTTTTTATGGTTTTGGTTAGGGCGTCATACCTACTGGCCATTTCTAAAATGAAATCAACATCTATAAAGATGTCAGGAACTATTAACTTGGCTAGTCCATAGGTCCATGGGTTCAAAATTGGCACAACTTCATCACTATTATTATAAAAGTAATTGAAAAGGGAATAACTAGAAGAGCCTTGAGTCTTAGCATCCCTAATGTATTGCAAATCATCTATAAGATTATCGGCATTTACCTTTCTATTTTGACTAGATGCTGGAAAAAAAGTGATGAATTCATCCGAGTAGTTTTGCTTCCCTTTCATGTCATCATCTGCATCACCACTTCTTCTACTAGTAGAAGCTACACTCATTGCCTGACTCATATTTCCTACTGTTCTATTCCCACTTATCTTACCGGTATTAAGACAAATCTATCTCTAGGTCACACACTTTTGACTGTGAATCACTCAATTTGTTCTAGAGCACTGATAACCACTTGAATTCCCCAAATTATAGACTTAAAATTGGCTTGTTTCACTCTACAAATTCAAGAAACTCTATTTTCTACACACACTGATAACTTAACAAATTATCGCTCTAAAAACAATAAACTCTCGATATGAAACAATAATTAATGGTAACCCCTATTTCTCTCTGAATCATCAATGCATAATTCACATAATTGCAATCTAATCACTTCTGGCTTCAATTCCTCATGCTATGAAATCAATTTATTTTCTAGTCGTAGCCTCTAAAAGTGACACAAAATCAAATATGAATGAGTGTTTTTTGATAAAAACCCATATTATATTCAAACAGGATCCAATTTTGATCTGATTGGCTATTTCTCATACATCTCAGCTACCCTTTAACACACTTGTCATAAATTTTTGAATTTCTATTGGCTGGTAACTGTACATCCTGGCGCCGAAGAAAAGTCTTTACTTAAACTCTGGTTCATCTCCTAGCGACCTTACGACTGTGTAATCTCCTTGTCGCTGAAATATTTTCTTAACTGTGGTTTCATACCGAGACTTAACAACTGCCACATGATCAACCTCTTAATCAACGGTTATCTCCTTGTTGCCATTTAAATTCACTTAACCCATATTCATTTAGAGATTTTGTGACAAAAGCTTGTAACAACTGATCTTTAACCTTGGTTTACTCAGGAGACTTGGCGACTGTGTAATCTCTTTGTCGCCGAGAAAATCTTTTGACTCATATTTTATTTGGAGATAACGCGACTAATACCTTTGTGTCTTAATCACTGAATAATTTTACCTTTATTATTTTCATCTGGAGATAACCCGATTACCATTGATCTCCTTTTATCTACATCTAATGGTCTGTGCCGAGTCTCCAGATCTTCAAAGAAAACCCTAATTTTTCATGAGACTTTGCGACTTCTATCTCCAATTCGCTAGATGTACTCTTCATTTTAAACTTTTATTAGAGACTACATGACTAATAAACACGTGTCTCAACAATCCTTTTGTCTCCTAGTCGCCTGATCACTTTTGACTTTTCAAACTTTTATAGCGACCTCGCGATTGTCGTTGGATTTCCCTTCATCTAATGGTTATCGCCAAGTCTCATGAATTTTAACTTAACTCATGATTTCTTCCATGACCCAGCGACAACACTAATATTGAAACCGACATCTAACTCAAGTTTGTTCAGGAGACTTTGCGACCATGGAAACTCAATGTCGCTGAATGATTTTCTAACTGCAGAGTTTATCATGAGACATCTCGACCACCGTTGGATCTGACTTAAGATGGACGGTTGTTGCCAAGTCTCATGACATCTAAGGTATATTATTTTCCATTGGGAGATAATGAGACAAAGCCTTTTCGTTAAGTCTCTAAACATAATGGAATATTCTCTTGGATTTATGAGACTAAGCAACTAACTTTAAAAGCACATGATATTTTCTCATAACTTAAGTTACGAAAAAGTAACTTGAGAATAGAAACATGATTGAGATTTTAGGGATATTTTCCATTTTCAAACAGAAGCAAAGCTAGGACCTAGGGTTTTAGACATTTTTCACTAGGTTTATGGCTAAATCATCATTTGCAGAAGTATTTAAACAATTTCAGATAGGAATTTCAACTCTTAAGCATAGGAATGACTGGGAATTTCAAAATTTTACTTGGCAAACTACAAACTAGAAATACAAAAAATAGTGGCTCTATATGAGGATGTGTAAACACAAGTTTATATCAAGAAATATAGAAAATCTAGTTGCAGATCACTCAAAAGATGCTAACTAACCTATTGCGGAAGAAAACACACCTTATTTACATATAGTATAGAGATATTTACTGTGCATAAAATTTTAATTTTCAACTGAAGAATGGCTTTAAGAACTGCCCATGCACTGGCAATTCATATTCTTCCTCATCCATGTTCTTCAAGATATAGGAATCTTTACCAAAGCTCTAAGAAACAATAAAGGGACCAAGCCATAAAGATTCAAACATTTTATGCTTACCTTTATCCCATGCTCTCACATTCCTTTCGAGTAAAAGGTCACCAGGTATAAGTTGTCTGCAACTTGATCTTTTATCAAATAGATACTTCATCTTTTGTTGTAGCTTTATATTCTCTTTTTGACCCTCTCTTCTGACTTCATCAAGTTCAGCTAGTTGCATTATTCTATCTTTCATTGTTTCAAATTTCTAGCTCTTCTTCTTGCATAAACTTGTATACAGGTAATAAATTTTTTATAGGCATCCTAGACTATAGACCATACACAAGTTCAAATGGTGACTTACTAGTGGCTTTCTTGATTGTTATCCTATTAGCCCATAGAGCTAGTTTCAACTTTGTGTTCCAAGATCTTTTGTTATTTTCTAAGGTCTTCTTTAAATATTTAAAATGCTTTTATTGTTGGATTCTGCCTGGCCATTAGCCTAAGGATGATATGGGAATGAATAAGACATTATAATCCCATATTCATTGTAGAAATCCTTGATCTCATCATATCTGAAACACATAGCATTACCCATAACTAGCTTGGCAAGGATACCAAATTTGGTTAAAATATTTTCCAGTAAAAACTCAGTAACCATTTTGCTTGTTGATTTTTTAGTGGGAATAGCTTCAATCCATTTTGTAAAATAGTCAATGGAAAAAAGTATCTAACTGTGTCCTCCACTGGATTTTTCTGAAAATTCTTCAATAAAATCAATACCCCATATTGCAAAAGGTGCTTCAGCACTCACAGGGTTCAACAATAGGGCACCTAAGAACTTCAATTTATTTGAGAACCTCTGGCAAGGCTCACATTTCTGGAAAAATGCATGAGTATCTTTAAATATACTGGGCCAATAATATCGGGCCCTCAAAATCTTATGAATAGTGGTCTTGGCAGAAAAATGCCCACCACATATTCCAGCATGCATTTCAATTAGTACTTTTTCAGCTTGGCTTTTATCTAGACATAACAATAGTACACCATTTTTGTCTCTCCAGTACAGATCTCCTTGAACTAAGGTGTACTTCTGAGCTTGTAAAATAAGACTCCTCTTTTGATTATCTGACATGATTTCAGGACACTTGGCATTTTTAAGGTAATACATGATATCAACATAGAATGGTTATCTTTCAATACTTGTGACTGTTGAATCTTGCATTACTATATTATTAACTTGTACCAAGTCTAGATTTTCTTTAGTCATTAGTTTTCCTAAACCTTGTCCTCTAACCAATTTAGTAATATGGATTTCTAGGTTAAATTCTTGGATTATTTTAATCCATTTACATCTCTAACCAGTTACTTCTGATTGGGTAAGAATATCCTTCATTGCGGAATGAGGTACATATGCAAGAACTTTGGCACAAACTAGGTAAGGTCTGAATGATTTAACAGCTTTTACCAATGCATATGTCTGCTTCTCCATCATTTCATAGTTCATCTCTACAGCTTGGAGAGATTTGCTAAAGAATGCAATTAGATGTTCAAATCCCTCCTCATCCTTCTGTAGTAAAACAATAGCAATAGTATGAAAAGATGCAAATGAGAACAAAGAAAAGGGCTTACTGTAATCTGGAGATTTTAAAACAGGGGCCTCTTGTACTGCTTGCTTAATTTTTTCAAATGCTAACTGAGCCTCTTCATTCCATTGGAATTTTGCATCTTTCTTTAATAACTTAATGATTGGCTTAACAATTTCAGAAAATTTGGCAATGAATCTTATGACAAAATTAATCTTTCCGAGGAAAGATTGCACACCTTTTATATTCTTTGGAGAAGTGACCTTTTGAATAGCTTCTATTCTCTCAGGGTCTATCCTTACTCCATATTTGGACACTATAGGTCTCAATAAATTTCCTTTTGTGATTGCAAAATGACATTTTCTAGGGTTTAGTGAAACACCATATTCTAAAGCCTTATTGAATTTTTTTTCTAGGTGTTCACAGTGATCCCCTGCTTTCTTATAAAATGCAGTCAAATCATCTTGGTAGATAACCATGAATAGATCAATAAACTCTTTAAACACTACATCCATGGCTCTCTAGAAAGTTGCTCCTACATTTATTAATCCAAAGGGCAATCTGATATATACATAAGTGCCCCATGGAGTGGTAAATGCAGTCTTAAATTGTTCTAACTCTTTTACAAGAACCTGGTTGTAGCATATGAATCCATCCATCATTGATAACAACTCACAACTAGTAACCTTATGCAACATTTCTTCCATGTTTTGTAGAGAATAATTGTCTTTTAAGGATGCAATGTTCATATTTTTGAAATCTACACACAGTCTTATATCACCATTTTTTTTTCTAACTAGTACTAGGTTTGAAACCCAAGTTGAATGTCTGATAGACTGAATAATTCTAGCATCCTTTAATTTCATCAACTCCTGTTGCATCTTAGGAGCCAATAGTGGATTAATGGGTCTCTATTTTTGTCTGAATGGTTTCACATCTATTTTGAGTGGGATTTCATGTTGGAAAAGATCCTCTCTATAAGCTTTTAAATCTTCATATGACCATGCAAAAACATGCTTGTGTTTTCTTAGTAATTTTATCAGGTTGGTTTTGACATGAGAGTCCAATCCTTTTCCAATATAAAATACCTAAGGAGTGGTCTCTAACCCCAAATTTATCTCATCTAAATCCTCAATTTTGGCATTTCTTATTCTTACTGTATGTTCATTCTGACCAGTAAACAATGCTTCTAGTTCTACCAATCCCTTAGGAATCTTGTTAGAACTTCATTGGACAACCTCATCCCCCAATATACAATCCTTACCATCAATGACCTCAAGCAAATTATTGCAATCTATGTGTTGGTCTTCATAATGATCAAGGCATTGAAGAAATCTAAGGATATCTTGGTCATCCTCAAATACTTGCCAGTTGTAAATATTGTCTAGGAAAACTAGTCTTCTTTTAACCTCAACAATTGATACCCCATTTAAGGTCAAATTATCAGTTTTCAAAGCCACTTTAGCTAAGAAATCTGCCATAATGTTTCTAGACCTTTCCATCCAATTTATATTGAAGGCATCAAAGAACTATATTTGGTCCCAAATAGCATGTCTATACATTTTTAATCTGTCATTCTTTATAGCATATTTGGACCTTACTTGGGCTACTACTAACTTTGAGTCACCATAAAATTTTAAAAATTTTATACCATATTTAGAAGCAATGTCTAGCCCTAGAAACAAAGCTTCATATTCTGCTGCATTATTCATACACTGAAAAGATAGCAGAAAAGAATATTTGAATGTGGTACCTGATGGAGATATAAGTAGAACTCCATCTCCTGATCCTTCTTTTGAACAGGCTCCATCAAAATACATTTTCCACAAACCATCACTCTGTTTAGTCAACTCTTTCACCAAAGGATCAACATTCTCACACTAGTGAGTACTCCATTTGATTCTAAAATTTTCCATGTCAATATCAACACAGTAATTAATATTTGTATCCTCATGCAATTCTAGCATATGAGGTGTTCTTCCCTCTCTAGACACCTTTACATTATTCCCAGCTATATTGAAAGTGGCATAGGACAAGTCACATTGAATACTGCCCCCCATTGAAGCACTCCATTTTTTGGACAGCAACATGCCATAATGTGGTGGTATGTCAACCACTAGTACACTCATAGTCAACATTGTATATGGGCATATGGCTAATTTGTAAGGTAAGGCTTCAATGGTTCCAACAATAGGGATTTCTCTTGATTCCATTGCTTGACACCTCCCATGAGGAGTATTTACTTTCAAACCCATGGATCTCATGATCTTTGCAGGCATGACTATATTAAATGCTCCTGAGTCTATCATACAATTTTTAGCATCTTTCCATTTATTACCAATGTCAAGAAAAAGGGGTCAACAACCCCTATAGAAATATTTATGTTTAGGTAAATCTGAGGCATCTCAGAAATCATCCCCGCAGGCTCCTTTCCCTTATTGTTGAGTTTCTTTTCAATATGTTCTATTTTCTAAGGTTTTACCGATGATACATTATTCAATACTAAAAGAACTTTCTCTTTGTGTTCTTTTATTCTCATCATCTCTAGGAACGGGACCTTTACAGTCATTTGAGATAAACACTATCCCATATCCACTGGCGTATACATTACATCAGAGGTTTTAGATTTTTCTACAATAATATTACTCTCTTCTATATGAATATTCATAGCAGGCTCTTCCTTTTTAGATTTCCTATTTTCTACTTTAGTGGAAGAAGAACTTGCTTTTGGCTCTTTAGCCTTTTCTGCATGTACATCTTTTGGTTCATTAGCTTTGTTCACTATCTTGACCTTAGCTTTGTTTGCATTTTCCCCAAGTCCATCTTTTTTTGGTACATATTTCGCATCTGTTTTATTTTCCTTTATGAAGATGCCTGATGGCTGACTACCAACATTACCCACAACTCTGTTTCTTAGGTGATAGTTGTTTCTGTTAGAATACCTCAGGGATAACTAAGAGCGGGGGGGTGAATAAGTTATCAGCAACTTTATCTTTATCTTATACTTATTAATCCAGATTGATACAAAGTAAATGCACATTCATATAACACATTACACAACACATCAATTTGGTTACGGGGAAACCAAATGGTAAAAACCCCAGTGCGAATTAGCACCTACAAAGAACTATACTGTTTATAGTAACCCCTGTTAAAAGATCTTTCAACCCTGTTAGGAGTTGTTCATTACAATGCAGTAGTATAGTGACCTACTTCAGGGTCTGACCCTGTTAGGAGTATTTTACAATAACCCTGTTAGGGGTGGAGGACTCACTGTCCAAGGACTCACTGTCCAAGTGGTGAAGGCTACAACCTTCTAGTTATTTGATACACACTATATCAACAAGATGAACTGCTGCTTGTGACACTACTTGTCTGATCAGTTCCTTTTGTGCGTCGATGCTTTAACCTCTTCTAAAGCACTATAAAAATCTTATCTGTATTTTGAAAGCTTCAACTTCAATATCTATATCAACATAAGATAAATATAGCTTTGTTGCTTTAATACTTTTCTCTGCTTTTCTTATCTCTGGGTTTCGCAACTCTTCTTATCACAAATGACCTTCTATAAGTATATACTCCAAGTATGAGATCATGGGACTTGTTAGAAAACTCTTCATAACATCCTTGTCAACTCTACTAAGCGCACAAGTATAAACTGAATAGACGCGTCGCTTCTCTAAGTCAGCTTCACCAATTTAACCATAACTTTGCAATCATCTTAAAATATGTTTCGCGCCTTTAGATTAATATCAAAAACTCATAATTCATCATGAATATACACACACATATCCTGAAGATAGGCACAACTCAAGAAACACATTACATACGTCGGCCTTAAACCGTTATTCCTCCAGAACTGTAACCGTCAATAAAAAAATTACATATCTTTACTAAAACATCGTATCTGGGTCTACGTGTATGAACATAGCATAATAAACATGTCAACAACATGTATCTATCCATGCAAGTCTTCATGTCATCATATGGATAAGTACATACAGAAGTACTACTGTGTATTATATGTTGTC
>MU224199.1:1694020-1722923 GCA_018584345.1 Thuja plicata
TTTCAACCTCTTGTGTGGCAATCTCAAAGATCTCAAATCCAATGCATTGTAGATGTGTTATCATTTTGTTCTTCCAATCCAAATAGTTCTCTCCATCGAACTTAGGGCTGTCTTTTCTGAAGTATGATATCTTGATCTACCTTAAGTTGTTAGGATTCTTTTGCAAGGCACTTGGCTCTGATACCAATTGTTAGAATACTTTAGAGATAACTGAGAGGGGGGGGTGAATCAGTTATCTGCAATTTTAAATCTTTTGAACTTATTAATCCAGATTGATATAAAGTAAATACACATTCAGATGACACATTACACAACACATCAATTTGGTTATGGGGAAACCAAATGGTAAAAACCCCGGTGGGAATTAGTACCCACAAAGAACTATACTGTTTATAGTAATCCCTGTTAAAATATTCTTCAACTCTTTTAGGAGTTGTACAATACAATGCAGTAGTATAGTTGACCTGGTTAAGGGTCAAACCCTGTTAGGGGTGGAGGACTCACTGTCCAAGGTCTCACTATCCAAATGGTGAAGGCTACAACCTTGTGAATATTTGATACACACTGTATCAACAGGATGAACTGTTGTATGTAACACTGCTTGTCTGATCAGTTCCTTTTATGCGTCGATGCTTTAACCTCTTGTAAAGAAATATAACAATCTAATCTATATTCTGAATGCTTTAACATAAACATCTATATTATCAACATATGATAAATATAGCTCTGCTGTATCAACACTCTGCTCTGCTTGTCAATCTATGGCTTTTGCAACTTTTCTTATCATAAATGACCTTGTATAAATACATACCCCAATTATGAGATCATGGGACCTATTGGACAACTCTTCATAATAGCCTTGTTGGCTCTACTAAGCGCGCAAGTATAATTACAACCACGCAAGTCAATGTTGAACAGACGCGTCGCTTCACTAAGTCGGCTTCACCAATTTGACCATAACATTGTAATCTTCTTGAAACATGTTTAGCACATTTAGATTAATATCAAAAACTCATAACTTATCATGAATATACACACGCATATGTAGGAGATACGCGCAACTCAATTAACACATTACATACGTCGGCCTTAAACTGTTAATCCTCCAGAACTGTAACTGTCAATAACAGAATTACATATCTTTACTGAAACATCATATCTGAGTCTGCGTGTATGAACATAGCATAGTAAATATGTCAACAACATGTATCTATCCACGTTGGTCTTCATGTCATCATATGGATAAGTACATACAGATGTACTGCTGTGTATTATATGTTGTCGTCAATGACAAACATACAATCAATCAACTGTTCAAAATCAAATCTCCAACACTTCTATTCTTTGTTTCTTTGGTGGGGGCTCATCAGTGACCTTAGTCTCTGGGACCTCTGTTAGGTCAATTATATTCTCTCCCTTTGTTCCATGTTCTTCAACAAATGGTTGATTTACTCGAGGGGAATTAGGAACTAAATATTCCTCATCGTTGTCCTCATCATACTCTGATGATGAATGCCCTTTATGGCCCTTTTATGGTACTACAAGTGCATCTTCAAGTTGATTGCATAACAAACTATAGGACTCAACCATGGCATCAAGTCTTTTCAAATATGGCAAGTCTGGGAAGAAACCCCTGAAAGAGATGCCTTTTCTCTTCACTTGTCTTTCCAAGTCCATCAATTCAGTAAACTCGTCAGCCCTTAGATTGACCTCCTCATCCTCCAGTATATTCTTAATGAGGTATTCTTCCATACATTCCTCATGATCTTTTGTATAAGGAATGGTGGGTGTCAAGAGCTTCTTGGCAATCAGTATAAATCCTTCTGTGTCAATGTATCTATAGAGGGATACATTCATTCTATAGTGGCTCATCCAATTATTTACTAGATCTATTGCCCTTTTACCAATTGTAAAATTGTAAATTATGAACTGTCTAGGGGTGAATGTTCCCTTCCTCTGACGAGTCAGGTGCTCCTTGTCTGTCAAAATCAATTGTCTAATAAATTCCATTCCTGCAATTCTGGGTGGCACATGGAATGGTAGAACATGGGGTGGGTGAGTACAACCATACACCTTGATCAAAGTGAAATTCTTCTCATAATAAAAATCTCCCCAATTGTGGTCTCCTGGCCACTTATCAACATATTGGCATGGCCTTAGTAGTTGCAGTACCTTTACTGGTAGCCTCTTCTTGTCTACACCTAGACATTTAAGTATTGGATATTCTATCCAATTTTCAAAAGCACAGAATTCTTGTTCCGTGGAAGTGTAGTTCCACACTCTCAACCAAAACTGTATGGGGTTGGCCTGATTTTGATGAAACCTCTGAGGCCTCAAATACTGGCAATTCATGAGAGGAAAGTTGTAGTATAAAATTAAATGCATTAAAATGGAATAATGCATGAATTTGGGGTCTTTCTCCCTTTTCTGGGTGTCAACAAACCCTTGACACATTTTATAGATTATATATTGAATATAATCATAATTTGTGCTAGTATGAGGGCTCTGCATATCTAGGACCATCATAAGGATATCTGAGGTTATTCTCTTGGGTCCTCCATCCTTTCCCAACACTCTACACAATGCATATGAAATGTACTTCATATAGAAGTTTAGGTCCTTGTAGTAGTAGGGAGCAGTTCCTGGGATAGGTGCAATGTAATTATTCATTCTTCTTGGCACATGATACTCCTAGATCAATTTGGATGCAATGCTAGAATCTCTTGTATACCCATTCTCTAAACTCTTCAAATTTATCTTTGTGGCCATTGGATGATATACGTTGAATGATTTCATGAATGAGTTCCTATCTAGGGTTACTAGGGCTTTCCCATCATCCCTCTTTATGGTTTTGGTTAGGGCATCATACCTACTGGCTATTTCTAAAATGAAATCAACATCTATAAAGATGTCAAGGACTATTAATTTGGCTAGTCCATAGGTCCATGGGTTCAAAATTGGCACAGCTTCATCACTATTATTATAAAAGTAATTGAAAAGGGAATAACCAGAAGAGCCTGGAGTCTTAACATCCCTAATGTATTGCAAATCATCTACAAGATTATCGACATTTACCTTTTTTTTTTACTAGATCCTACCAACAAAGTGATGAATTCATTCAGTAGTTCTGCTTCCCTTTCATGTCATCATCTCCATCACCACTTCTTCCACTAGTAGAAGCTACGCTCATTTCCTGACTCATCTTTCCTACTGTTCTGTTCCAACTTATCTTACCGATATTGAGACAAATCTATCTCCAGATCACATACTTTCGACTGTGAATCACTCAATTTGTTCTGGAGCACTGATAACCACTTGAATTCCCCAAATTCTAGACTGAAAATTGGCTTGTTTCACTTTGCAAATTTAAGAAACTCTATTTCCTGCACACACTGATAACTTAGCAAATTCTCACTCTAAAAACAATAAACTCTCGATAAGAAACAATGATTAATGGTAACCCCTATTTATCTCTGAATCATCAATGTATAATTCACATAATTGTGATCCAATCACTTCTGGCTTCAATTCCTCATGCTGCGAAATCAATTTTTGTTCTAGTCGTAGCCTCTGAAAGTGACAAGAAATCAAATATGAATGAGTGCTTTTTGATAAAAACCCATATTATATTCAAACAGGATCCAATTTTGATCTAGTTGGCTATTTCTCATATAGCTCAGCTACCCTTTAACACACTTGTCATAAATTTTTGAATTTCTATTGGCTGGTAACTGTACATCCTGGCACCAAAGAAAAGTCTTTACTTAAACTCTAGTTCATCTCCTAGCAACCTTGCGACTGTGTAATCTCCTTGTCGCTGAAAGATTTTATTAACTGTGGTTTCATACCGAGACTTAGCGAATGCCACACGATCAACCTCTTGATCAACGATAATCTCCTTGTTGCCAGATAAATTCACTTAACCCATATTCATTCAGAGTTTCCATGAAAAAAGCTTGTAACAACTGATCTTTAACCTTGGTTTACTCAAGAGACTTGGAGACTGTGTAATCTCTTTATCGCTGAGCAAATATTTTGACTCATAGTTTATTAGGAGATAAAATGACTAATACATTTATCTCTTAATCACTGAATAATTTTACCTTTATTATTTTCATCTGGAGATAACATGACTACCATTGATCTCCTTTTATCTGCATCTAACGGTCTGCACTAAGTCTCCAGATCTTCAAAGTAAACCCTAATTTTTCATGAGACTTCGCTACTTCTATCTCCAAGTCGGCAGATTTACTCTTCATTTTAAACTTTTATTAGAGACTACACGACTGATAAACACGTGTCTCAACTATCCTTTTGTCTCCTAATCGCCGGATCACTTTTGAAATTTCAAACTTTTACAGTGACCTCATGACTGCCATTGGATTTCCCTTCATCTAATAGTTGTCGCCAAGTCTCATGACTTTTAACTTAACTCTTGATTTCTTCCGCAACCCAGCAACAACACTAATACTGAAACCGGCATCTAACTCAGGTTTGTTCAAGAGACTTCACAACCATGGAAACTCAATGTTGTTGAATGATTTTCTAACTGCAGAGTTTATCACGAGACATCCCGAGCACCGTTGGATCTAAATTAAGATGGACGGTTGTCGCCAAGTCTCATGACATCTAAGGTATATTCTTTTCTATTGGGAGATAACGTGACAAAGCCTTTTCGCTAAGTCTCTAAACATAATAGAATATTCTCTTGGCTTTATGAGACTAAGCGACTAACTTTAAAAGCACATGATATTTTCTCAGAACTTAAGTTACGAAAAAGTAACTTGAAAATAGAAACATGACTGAGATTTTAGGGCTTTTTGCCATTTTTGAACATAAGCAAACCTAGGACCTAGGGTTTTAGACATTTTTCACTAGGTTTATGGCTAAAATCATCATTTGCAGAAGTATTTAAACAATTTCATATAGGACTTTCAACTCTTGAGCATAGGAACGACTACGAATTCCAAAATTTTACTGGGCAGACTACAAAACTATAAATACAACCAACACATCACATGATCAAGAAGTTATTGTAATCAATCAAATCAATACAAGATTATTGGGTGTGTGTGTGTGTGTGTAGCAATTTGTCTTTATCTTTCTAATTTCTTCAAGTTCATCCACATGGGATATTTTAAATTCAAAGTTCATTCTTATGAATTCTAACCATTTACCATTTATTATCTCTACATGAGGATGGTGCCAATGTAAAAGTTCATTGTTTGAAATGGTTAGGTAAGACATTGTGAGTGCTTATTGGGTTTGGGGCTTACAAGTTGATGTGAAATACTAGCTTCATTCATATTATTTTCAAATGATACGTACTTCAAAGTAATTCAAATATGGAATATTAAATTTTAATGAAACTCTATAAAAATTAAATGTGCAATGTAGTGTTTAAGCAATCGTTGAATATGACAAAATTGTGTATTCAATGAGAGCTCTTTCATGCTAAAATAATAGGCTTTCTTATTTTTTGTGGACACATCACACAACCATTAAGGCCTCCATGTAGAAATATTACTCCCCTTTCAAATAGCTACTCAAAGGTCATTGATTAAATAGAAAGTTATTTTACATTTGTCAACCATTAAGGCCTCCATGTAGAAATATTAGTCCTCGTTCAAATACCTACTCAAAGGTCATTCATTACATAGAAAGTTATCTCACATTTGTCATTATTACATTAAAACTTAAATAATAACTTTATACTCATAATTTATATACATGAATGTACTAAAATTTCACAATATTCAATGTACTTTTAAAATTAAAAGAAGTGTGAATAATGTTTAACCCATCCTCAAATACAAGCAAATTATGCATATTAATAACCTATGGAAGCTCTTTCATGCTTAAATAATGGGTTAGTTTAATTTTCTGTGGACATATCACACAATTATTTAGGCCTTGTGCACAAATACTAGTCATCATTTCAAAATAATTACTCAAAGGTTGTTGTTTTCATAACAAGTTATCCTACATTTGTAGTTATTATATAAAAGCTTAAATAATTACTTTAAACTCATAAAAGCATATATAATTATATAAAAATTCCTCGAGCCACAATGTACTTGTAATAACCTCTTCTAATTTAGGTCAAGAATATATATACTATCACATATTAATTCTAAATGCATAGCTCCTCAATCCTTTCTTCTTCTTAGTATTAACGAAGCTTCATGTAGAATTTGTTAAGCATCAAGGGTCAAAACGTGGTCATTTCAAAGTGTTGTTTGATACCTACTTAGAGTTGCCCCAATAATTGTGCACTCAAAATTGCCTATACTTATGGACAAATCTTCTAGTACTCATGCACAAATGTCCCACTAGTGCTTCCCAAATAAATCAATTACAAACCAAAAAACTGAAAAATAATCAACTATTGATACATGTAAAACCTATTAATGAACTTTGAATTAAAAAAACTGAAAAATAATCAACTATTGATACATGTAAAACCTAGTAATGAACTTTGAATTAAAAAAACTAAAAAATAATCAACTATTGATACATGTAAAACCTATTAATGAACTTTGAATTAACATTTTCTTAACTCCTTCAAAATTAATAAATGAAAAATTAGATACACTGAATACACAAAGCTTCATTAATAATATCCTTTCCCTATAGTAAACCAAAAAACAAATCTCATTACCTACACCAACGCATGGCTCTTGAATCCTCACCCTATATATACTAAACCAAGAAAT
Source organism: Thuja plicata (assembly GCA_018584345.1). NCBI lineage: Eukaryota > Viridiplantae > Streptophyta > Pinopsida > Cupressales > Cupressaceae > Thuja > Thuja plicata. Next base: position 1,700,737 of record MU224199.1, read on the forward strand.
CCATCATTACCTACACCAAAACCAACGATCCTTGGACCATTACACCAAATGCCTGACTACGGCCAGATAGGCTTTCACCCTTGGGAAATGTTGGTTCAAAAATATCATCCTTAAAAAAACTGCCAAAAAGTATACGTGCACAAACATGAAACAAAATAATAGGCTTCACCCTTGGGAAATGTTGGTTCAAAAATATCACCCATTTAAAAAAAAAAAGCCAAAAGTATACGTGCACAAACATGGAAACAATTAACAACGTCCAATCATGCATTCCAAGCCACAAATCCTCACTTCAAATCTCATCAATTTCCAATCTCGAAGCTCTGAAGACATGTGACACGAATGTCACAAAAGTTGAAGGGACAGGATAAATCAAAAACCAAAAAGTTTGTCAATACCCAAAAGAATTGCCTTGCTCAAAAACTTCCTGTCACCCCTTCTGTACTAACAGTGTACATCAACTCCAAACTCCAATGCCTCTGAATGCATTCCAGGCTCCCCGGGATGAATCCCCACCTTACAACAATCCAATGATAACCAAACCCACATTCAGACTTCATGTTTTAACCCATGAGGGACCCATGATTAGTGTTTAGTGTCTACACTGTGGCTCGCAAATCTTCAAATGTTTGATTTGAACAAGCATTTCAGTCAACAAAGGCGGTCCATCATTCCATGCGCTTTGCTTTTCTTTGCTTTGCTCTGTCGAGATCCCCATGTTAATGAACTACGATAAGACCTGGAGATTAGAATACCGTATACCCAAGACTGGTTTTGTGGAATTAGGGTTAGGGCGTTATGCTGACGTAGGGGTGTCCTATATAACGTGTGATTGTATGTATTGTATTGATTGGTCTCGTGCATGAACTTGGGAGAACGTGCAATGGCGAAAAAGAGCAACCGTCAAAAAAACATCTCCAACTTTTTGGTTTTCCTGTTGTTTGGAGAGGATGTCTTAGTACAGAGAAGAGTGTACAAAGCACAGTAATTTGGTGTCATTGTATTGTTTTGTTTATCTCCAGACCCATGATGGATTGAATGCGATTTCTGGTACAACTTGTCTCGCTCCTCCACATTTTTGTCATTATTTTGTCTTCCGAATCCCGATTTTGGGTGGTATGATGGAATTTATCTTTATCCTCATTGGGAGTTTGGGTCGTGGACAAAGGAGGCAAAACACTAACTTTGCCAATTTAGGGTACATTATTGGGTGGCGGCCAAAGAGGAGATGGAGTGAGTGAGTGCATGTTGCACTTAAGGCCATGTGAGTGTGAATGGAGCTTTGCCTTGCTCTCCATCAGCACGTGGTCCAACACGTTCTCGTGTTGCAGGGGCCACATGGCTCACTTGCTCCGCTTCCCACTTCTGCATAGATCTGCTCAAGCACGCAACTATTATTATGTTGAGGAAATACAAGTAAAGGAGGGACAATGAGTGGTGGTTTTAATGGAGGTATGAGTGGTTTATTGGCCATGGGTGTTTGTGTATAATTGGGGTTTAGGGGAAGCACACAGTTTTTTTTGTTATAGCTAATTTTGTGCATTCATATATTCTAAATGTTATGTCAGATTTCAATGATTTTTAGTCGTCATTGAATAAAATGAAATTGTTTATAGTTATTGTTCTACCTTGAGGGTAGTATCGATATACTTTGTGGGATCTGTAATGCATACGAGGATCAAAGAGTTGACGTTTTATAGGGTCACCTGATCCCTGCTTAAAGATGTCGCAATATCCGTGCACTACAACAACCTCAAAAATTGTCAATATTTATGCACAAATGTCCCAGTAGTTGTTCAAAAACAAGTCTATACTTTTGCACAAATGCTCTAGTAGTAGTTCAAAAATTTGTCAATACTTATGCACAAATGTCGTTGTAGTTGTTCAAAAACTTGTCAATACTTATGCACAAATGCTCCAGTAGTTGTTCAAAAAAAATTCAATACTCACGCACAAATGCCATGGTAGTTGTTGAAAACTTGTCAATACTTGTGCACAAATGCGCCAGTAGTTGTTCAAAAATTTGTCAATACATGTGAGGGTCAAAGAGTTATCATTTCATAGGGTCACCTAATACCTACTTAAAGATGTTGCTATATTTGTGCACTACAACCACCTCAAAAATTGTTAATACTTATGCACAAATGTCCTAGTAGTTGTTCAAAAAATTGTCAATACTTATGTACGAATGCTCTAGTAGTTGTTCAAATCTTTGCCAATACTAATGCACAAATGTCGCAATAGTTGTTCTCAAATTCTCGCTAATGGGGTACAAGTGGGTTGCTATTGGCACATGATATATTTGTTAGTGGGTTTTTATTTATCCTTTTTTTATGTTTCTTTTAAGTTAGTAATTGGGGGCTTGGGTGGGCAAGGAGTGAATGGTAATTGGAACATGTGTTGTAATTGGTGCTCTTCCCCTATATTGGCTCATTGATGATGTGTGTTTGTCATTATATTTAATTTGGGTTTATATTGATCCATTGACGACGGGTGTTTGTTAGCATATAATTTGGTCATAGATTGGTTCATTGACAATGCATATTTGTTAGTATATAATTTGTGTTTAGATTTGTCCATTAGAAAATGGTGTTTGTTTTTTATTATGGAACAAACAAGTTTTGAAGGGACTTGAAACTCTTTTTACAAACAATTTCTAAAGATAATCATTAAGAACCCAAAAAATACAAAGTTGCCCTGAAGGATAAGAGAATAAAACCAAAAATAACCATATAACAAAAATAACCATATAACAAAAATAACCTAGAAATCAACAAAAATAATAAAACAAGGAAAAGACCAAAAGACCTTAAGAAAGAATCTTCAAGGCCTTTGTTACTTCAACCTCCAACTGGATCATATTTAGTGCAATTTTCTTCAAATCGAGGATGTCCTAAGGAGTTTTATCTGCCTTTCTTTTTCAATTTTACTCTGGTTCTTTTGCTTGGACTAAAGTCCTCTGTTGGAATTGGTTTTTTTTGTTGTTGTTAGAATTCATGTTTTGTCACTGATGTAAACATTTGTTTCTATTGAGACAAAACAGACTAGTTATTATTGTTTCTTAGATGACTGACAGAAGTGTACGGGTATAGTATGGTTGATGCAGAACATGCGAAGATGAGGATGTGTACAAGGATGTGTTGTGATCTTATGTCTAAGGTCGCATGGATTAATATTTCAGATTGAGTAAGTTACAGTTGTTTTAGTGAAGACTGGGTACTGGACAGTGATTGTGAACTTTGACAAAGTTAGTCTCTGAGTTTTGAGGATAACTGGTGTGCGATATCAATTCATATTATGCGAGCTTGGGGAATGGCAAAAGACATATTGAGGAATGTTTGTTATGATTCTTCGGTTGCAAGACTCTTGGTGACGTCAGTTGTGGCATGTGATCTGGAGGATACCTATTTTGGGGCCGACTTCAGAGATGGAGCATGTACTATGGAGTGCGATCGTGGATTACGGATCTTGGATTATATTTGATGAGTTGTAATTGATGTTTACTTGTTATAGGTATTGTGTGTATCTTAGCAAGGGGTTATGTAATTATTTGTGCATTAGGGAAGTCTTAATTGACCGACCTAATTGCTTATTGCAAATCTATATAAAAGAAAGTTGTTTTCTATTGTGGAGAGTGTGGTAACAACGAAGTGTGCAAGCCGCGAGCTTGTTTTTGTGAAGTCTGTTGGATGTAGAGAAGAGGTTGTGATTAAGAGACTTCATTGGAACTAATCAAGCAAAGACAGTCGCTATCAGATAGCTCATTGGATTGTATATTCCATATACAATTGTATTTCAGACAGTAAGTCCTGAAGGTGGATTTAACCTTCTTTAGGCAATGTGCCTGGGAAGTGAGCCTACTGTTACTCTTGACTCCTAACAGGGTTTGTCCTGGAATAGGGACTATGTACTATAATGCATTAATAAGCTCCTAATAGGGCTATATCTTTTAGTAGGGATACTATACTCTCAGTACACTCTTTGTGGGTGTTAATTCCCACCGGGGTTCTACCTTTAACATTGTTTCCTCGACAACAAAGGATGTGTTATGGTGTTGCAATTACTATGTTATCATTTGAATTAAAGTTTTGGTTCATAATGTTTAATGTTTAATAATCTGTCTCACAACTTATTCACCCCCCTCTTAGTTGTGTTGGTGGACTGTTATTCCTAACAATTGGTATCAGAGCTTTTGGTCCTTAGAGAGAAAGCTTAACAACTTGAGGTGATCCTAAAAATGGCAAACTACAGGAAGGATAGTCTAAAGTTTTATCTTTAAAACTTTGACAGTTGGAAGAACAAGATGAGAACTCATTTGTTGTGTTTGGGAATTGACTACTGGATGATTACAAAGAAATATGATCCGCTCAAGACCGAAGATGAACTGGATAAAGCTACTGATGAAGAAAAGAAGTTGTTTTCTTATAACATAGTTTCAAGAGAAGCATTGATTAGTGTGTTCTCTGAAGGTGAATTTATAGAGGTTAAAGATTTGGATTCTGCACATAAGATTTGGTCAAGATTGGAAGCACTATATGAAGGAGATAAGTTTACTAAGCAGGCGAAGTTGCAGAACTGGAAGACAAGGATGGAAAATCTGAAAAACGGAAAATGAAGAGAATATTAGAACATATGTACAAAGAGTTATAGAGGTTTTTATTGGGATTAGAAACTCTAGAGGCACATACAATGAAGAAGAAGTGATCGCAAAAATGCTTAGATCTTTGACACCTGCTTACAAAAATAAAGTGCAAGCTATAGAGGAGATCATACCTTTGACGACGAACTTCAATAAAGAGATGTTGATTGCAAAATTAACTACTTTTGAGGCTGCAGAACTGGGAGATTCATTACCTTTGAGACATCATTGAATGAGACTGTGCATAATAATAAAAAAGACTTTATCAAGGGCTGCAAGCACTGACATAAGTGACTTGGGAGAAGAGATTGGAGAATATGTTGATGACTTGGAAAAGATACATGAAGAAGAAAGGAAGTTAGATGAAATTGTGGCCCCGATCGCTAGAAGAGAAAAGAGAGGCAAAGGTAAGTTTGAAGGAAAGTTACCTATGAAATTTTTTTCATGTAATAAGATAAGTCATTTTGCATCTAGATGTCCTACAAGGGTTCCTAAGCATAAATATAAGTTTTGTAGACCTAAGTATTCTAAGGATAAGAAATGTTACTATGCTAGTGAAGGTGTTTCTAATGATGATGCTATTGATTATGATGAGATTGGTTTTATTTCTATCAAGGATGATGAACCTATTCATGAAGAGAAAGCCCTAGTGTCACATGTTGAAAATAAATCTGAATAGGTCATAGATAGTGGTTGTTCACACTACATTAATGGTGATAGAAATGATTTTTTTAAGCTAACGAAATATGATGGTGGTGTTGTGAGATTTGGTGACAATACTCCTAAGCTTATCATTGGAGTGGGATCTATTTCTTTGGATGGAAATACTAATACTAATGATGTGATATTTGTTGATGGACTTAAGCATAATTTGTTGAGTTTTGGACAACTGGTGGACAAAGGTTACCAATTAAATTTTATTGATGGGAAATGTTCTATCAGAAGTAAGTCGGGAGAATTGATCGTATCTAGTACTAAGTCAAGAGGTAATGTATTTGAATTAAATACATCTGAGGCTTCTCATTTTGTTGCGAAGGTTGATGACAGCTGGTTATGGCATAGAAGATTTTGTCATGTGAATTTTGATAATATTGTGAAGGCAAGTATGACTAATTATGTTAGAGACCTACCGAATATTTTGAAACCATCTAACCCCATGTGTAGAGAATGTGTAATGGGGAAACATACTATAAGTAGTTTTAAAAGAAAATCTTACTTAGCAAAAGGGAAGTTGGATATGGTGCATACATATCTATGTGGTCCTACAAGAATGATATCTTACTATGGTGAAATATATTTCATAGTTTTTGTTGATGACTTTTCTAGGATGATGTGGGTTACATATCTTAGAGAGAAATCTGGGGCTTTCGACAAATTCAAGATATTCAAAGAAAAAGTTGAGAATGAACTAGGTTTAAAGATAAAATGTCTAAGATTAGATAGAGGTGGAGAGTTTACTTTAGATTTGTTCAATACCTACTATGAAGAACATGGAATATACAGACAAACATATACTCCTAGGACACCACAACAGAAAGGGATAGCAGAGCGAAAAAATAGAACAATATTAGATGTTGCAAGACCTATGTCGATGGAAGGAAATATATCACATGTTCATTAGAGAGAAGCTATTGGTACTGCTATTTATACTTTAAAAAGAATTCAGACCAGATAAGGCACAAGTAAGACTCCTTAAGAATTATGGTTTAATCATACTCCTACCGTAAAATATTTTAGAATATTTGGTAGTAAATGCTATATCAAAAGAGGTGATGAGATAGGAAAATTTGATGCTAGAAGTGATAAATGAATATTCCTTGGATATTCCACTAAGAGAAAATCTTATAAATGTTTTAATATGAGATTGAGGAAGATGATAGAAAGTGCTAATGTGACGATTGATGAAAAGTTCTAGATTCAGGAATGAATATACGACTGTAACCAGACTACTGAGAACAAGGAGGTTACTGCAAATCAAGAAGAACCTTTTGAGATTGATCATGAGATCGAGGTATGTCAAGATGAGTCAATTGATTCTACTAAATTTGTAAGAGTCTGAGGTATGTTAAGGAAAACCATCCTGAAAATCTAATTGTTGGCAATGCAAATAAAGGCATGATGACAAGATCAAGATAAAGAGATGAAATTTGTTTGATTTCTCAAGTTGAACCAAAAACTATGAATGAGGCATGTAGAAATGAATCTTGGACTAAGGCTATGCAAGAAGAATTGGAACAGATAAAGAAAAATAACACTTGGGAATTGGTTCCTAGATCTAAAGATTAGAATGTTATAGGAACTAAACGGGTTTTCAGAAACAAGATGAATGAAGAAGGAATGGTTGTAAGAAATAAGGCAAGACTAGTTTGTAAAGGCTACTTGAAAAAAGAAGGCATAGACTTTGAAGAAACATGTTCTGATTGTGCTAGGCTTGATACTGTAAGATTATTTCTTTCTTATGCTGCACACAAAGACTTCAAAGTATATCAGATGGATGTGAAATCTGCATTTCTCAATGGAGATCTAGAGGAGGAAGTATATATTGAACAACCTAATGGATTTCCTCTAACAGATGATGAGGACATGGTTTGCAAGTTGAAAAAGGATTTGTATAGACTGAAACAAGCACCTAGAGAAAGGTATGCTAGATTGGACAGGTATCTACTTCATCTTGGTTTCATAAAAGGTATTGCGGACATTAATTTGTACTTAAGCACTAGTGAAGATATAATTTTAATAGTTGAAGTTTTTGTAGATGATATCATTTTTGGAGGGAATGATGTGATGAGTAAAAAGTTCTCTAAGGAAATGGAAAATGAATTTGAGATGTCAATCATTGGTGAGATGAAATTTTTACTTGGACTACAAATCAATCATAACAAGAATGGTATTTTTATTTATCAGACCAAGTATCTTAAGGAAATGTTGAAAAAGTTTGGAATGGAAGATTGTAAACCTGTTGGAACACCTATGGTTACTTGTCACAAGCTTACTACTACTGATGAATCTCAGAGTTTTTTTTAGACAAAGTACAGATCTATGATTGGATGCCTACAATATCAGACTAACACTAGACCAGATATTGCTAATGCAGTTGTAATTGTGGCAATATATCAAGCAAATCCTAAAGAGACACACCTTGCTGCTGTAAAAAGAATATCTAGATATCTGAAAGGAGCACTAGATTATGGCATATGGTATAAAAAATCATATGATTTTGTTGTAAATGCTTATACTAATGCTGATTGGGAAAGAATTGTTGATGACAGAAAGAGTACAAGTGGTGGTGCATTCTTTCTTGGGAAAAGATTGGTTTCTTGGTTAAGTAAAAAACAAGATTGTATAGCTCAGTCTTTTGCTGAATCAGAGTATGTTGTTGTTGCTATAAGTTGCACACAAATTGTTTGGATGAAGAAAATGTTGAAGGACATTGGGATAACTTTTGATGTGCCAGTGGTTATCCATTGTAATAACGCTAGCACATTGAATATGTCAAAAAATCTAGTTATGCATTTGAAAATTAAACATATTTCCATTAAGTATCATTTCTTGAGAGACAAGGTTGCATAGAAGGAGATTAGATTGGAGTATATCAGCACAAAGGAACAAATAACAGATATATTTACAAAAATATTGCCAAAGGATGCCTTTGAGTATCTCAGAGGTATGCTTGGGGTGAGAGCCCCTCCTTGCGAGAATTAAATTCATGCAGCAATGCATCAGTCCAGTGGCTTTCAGAGCTATATCAGTTTCTAAACTTGATGTATGGATCTACTCCTCATGGGGAGTAATCACATGAACCATATAGAACACATCTAGGTGATTTTGCACTTGATTGTTGCAAGCATGAAGATTTTAAAAAGCCACACCTTGCAGAGGACAGATAGTTAGATGTAGAGTAATGACACCCTTTTCCATTTTTGTCAAAGGGGGGAGATTCAATGTGAAAATCCCTACTATTTTAGGGAGAGTTGTGAAGAGGATATTGAGCAGATTGTATTGAGAGAAAGTACTTTTGGGTTCATGGATTCTCTCATATGTTTCCATCAATGCAAAAGGGGAGATTTTTGGAATTGGTTTATGTTGTTGTTTTTGGCATTCATGTTTATCACTAATGTCAACATATGTTTCTATTGAGACAAAACTGACTGGTTATTATTGTTTCTTAGATGAATGACATAAGTGTACGGGTACAGTATGATTGATTCAGAACATGCAAAGATGAGGATGTGTATAGGGATGTGTTGTGATCTTATGTATAAGGTCACATGGCTTAATATTTCAGATTGAGTAATTTATAGTTGTTTTAGTGAAGACTAGGTACTGGACAGTGACAGTGAACTTTGACAGAGTTAGTCTCTAAGTTTTGAGGATAACTTGTGTGCGATATAAATTCATGTTATGCGAGATTGGGGAATGGAAAAAGACATGTTGAGGAATGTTTGTTATGATTCTTGGGTCGTAAGGCTCTTGGTGACGTCAAATGTGGCGTTTGTTCTAGAGGAGACCTATTCTGGAGCTGACTTCATAGATGGAGCGTGTATTATGGAGTGCGAGTGTGGATTATGGATCTTGGATTATATTTGATGATTTGTAATTGATGTTTAATTGTTATAGGTACTATGTGTATCTTAGCAAGGGGATATGTAATTATTTGTACATCAGGGAAGTCTTAATTGGCCGACCTAATTGCTTATTGTAAATTTGAATAAAAGAAATATATTTTCTTTTGTGGAGAGTGTGGTAACAACAAAGTGTAGAAGCTATGAGATTGTTTGTGCAACGTTTGTTGGATGTAGAGAAGAGGTTGTGATTAAGAGACTTCATCGGAACTGATCATGAAAAGACAATTGCTATCAGACAACTCATTGGATTGTATATTTCATATACACTTGTATTTTGGACAGTAAGTCTTGAAGGTGGATTTAACATTCTTTAGGCAGTTTGTCTGGGCAGTGAGCCTACTGTTACTCTTGACTCCTAACATGGTCTATCCTTTAACAGGTACTATGTATTGTAATGAATTAATAAGCTCGTAACATGGCTATATCTTTTAGCAGGGATACTATACTCTCATTACACTATTTGTGGGTGCTAACTCCAACCGGGGTTTTACCTTTAATAGGGTTTTCGCGACACAAAAGGATTGTGTTATGGTGTTGCAATTACTATAATTACTGTGTTATCATTTGGATTAAATTTTGGTTTATAATGTTTAATTTTTAATAATTTGTCTTGCAACTGATTCACCCCCCTCTCAGTTGTGTTGGTGGACTGTTATTCCTAACACCCTCTTCCTACCCTTTTGTCCTTATCTATCTAGCTCTAAATCAACCACCAACCTATCTTAATGGATATTCTCCAATTTGTTCACCATGGTATTTAGGCTCTCAGCGGTATTGTGGATAATTTTACACAACTTAGGTTAACAAGGGATCCTTGATTCCCCCTTCATAGTCCTTCATTTTCTCCATTTTATCCACCATTTTATGCAAAAAATCAACCAGGGACTCATTACCTATATTGCCTTATTTGTTACTTTTATCCATATCATTTCCTGAAGCCTCAATACCTATTTCCTATTTGCTGTTAATCACCCTTTGCTTGATTGTTTTCATTTTAATCTCATTAAAAGCCCATTTAATTAGCTTGAATAAATCAACAACCCCATTACACGCTATGGCTATAATATTTGGATATTCTTGATCAAATTTTAAATAAGGAGATTCCGCATTAATGTCCAAAGAGAAGTAGGGTCTCCCTTCTTTTTCTATGGCAAGGTACAAGCTATATGAATCATTATCAAAAGGGGATTCCAAAGTCACAATTTTCTCAAAGATGTGGGGAGGGGGGAGGGAGAATTCTTATTTTATTTAGGCTTCCCTTTCTTAGAACTAGGGGAGATAAACTTCCTTTTTTTTGTGGACTTCCCTTTCTTATAAATAGGGGAATTTATTTTAATCTCAGGATTTTGTCTCTTCTTCTGAGTCTTAGATTCTGAATAATATGTATTAGTGTTCCACTCCTCTTTCGAGTAACTTGTCTCGAATTACTCATCACCTGAAAAAAAAAAATAGGGGAAGCATTGGATGGGCTCAAAAAGGAATTGACATGCTAAAATATTAACAAAATCAAATCCCCATGAAGGACCAGATACTTCAGAGGTTTCTTTATATGATCCCCAATGCTAGCATTCAAATAAATAAGCATAAAAAGGGGAAAGAAATTATAGCCTTGTTCCTAAAGTGATTAAGGAGAAAGGAGTGGTGACCAAAAGCCCTATTTGTAAAGCATCCATCTAGAGTAATGTATTGGACAATTGCCTTTAGAAATTTGTACCAAATTAATTTTTTCTAAGAAGTATCATAGCTTATTTTAGATGCTTGAACCAACCCTTCTTTCTCCCTGTCTTCTTTAGGAAATTTCTTGACCTCCATATCTGAATACTTTGAGTCCCTAAAAAACTTAGTGCCATCTATAGAGATTCTAGTGACCTCTGCAATGAGATTCTCATTGATGATAAACTTCCTGCCAAAGAGGGTAATTTTCCCTTCTTTCCAACCCTTTGCAAACATCTCCATGATCTTAGGGTCCCAACCATGGATTTTTTCAATATACGACGTTAACCCTCCCTTTTGCGAAATTCTCCATATAGTTTCATTGTTTCTAATCTTTGCACAATCAATGGGTTCCACTCTCCTTTTGTCCCCTCCCATCTTCAAATATATATTATTGAATGCGAAGACAACTAGTAAAAACCAGAACAAGATCTGTGACAAGAAGAGATCCCAAAACACCTAGAAAATGTGATCTGTAAGATATACCATGACCCCTTCCACACTCCACGTAGCTATGGAAATAAAGGCCAACACTAATATTGTAATTATTAGTCCATAGTGAGATGGACACCCTATGCATGTATTCAATCATACCTTATCAAGGAAATGACCTCCTCCTTCAATTTATCTCATATATGCAGAGCCATACATTTTTTAGCATGAACCCCCTCATTTGCATAAATATCTACCACTCTATTTGCTTCCCAAAAGGCATGAGAAATATAAAAATTATCAAAGGAATTAATAATCTCCAACAATTGTTCAATCCACATGTCAATAATCCAAGAGGGTTTTTGGGCCTCTTTAAGGCATTGAACTATGTTATTAATCTCCTTCTAACCTTGAACTCTTTTATAATTGAGAATATTAGCTATTCTTGATCCATTAAAGGTCGCGATAACTTCAACAAGGTGGTTTGTTTGGAAACACTAACAGAGTGTCACCATTGAAAGGAACCAGCCATTATCATCCCTAACCACTCCCCCACACCCAACCTGCCTAGGGTTTCCCTTGGTTTCCCCATCAAAGTTGACTTTCACCCATCCAAGAGGAGGAAGAGTCCATAAAACATCATCCTTTGACTTTTTGAATGGTCTTAAAGAACACAAAATATCCACTCTAATCTTCCAAGAAGATGTCACCCATTACTCATATTCATAGAAAATTTGTTTGCCCCTTGTCATAGAATTAACACTAACAATAGTAATGTTTTCCATAATGTCTCTAAAGATATATTCAAAAATAGAAGCATCTTTGAAAACTTTGTTGTTATGTTCTTTCCAAAGTCCCCATGCCACATGAGGGAAGATGAAAGACCATAATATCTTAAAAGATTGGTTGGAAGAGGGAGATTTCCATTGACAAAATAAATCTATAATGGAAGAGGGGAAGACCTGGTCCAAATTCTAGTGTTTTAATATAAGACTCCAAACCTCACAGGAAAAGGCACAATTGAGGAAAAGATATGATGAGGTCTCAACATCAGCAAGGAAGAAAAAAATATCTATTGGGTAAATAAAAACCTCTCTTGCAAAGATTGCCAAGAGTTAGCAACTTATTCTAAAGCGTAATCCAAGAAAAAATATTAACTTTGGGAGTAAGATTTCTCACCCAAACACCATCTTAAAGGGGTGGAAGAGACAAATAAGGAGTCAACAAAGATATTATCAAAGCCACTGAGAAGACACCCAGAGCTGATACTTTCCATACCATTTTATCCTCCATCATCTGTTGATCAATCTTGAAAGACTTTAAAGATGATTGGACTGCCAGAAGATCATTACTAATGGATTTGAGGTTAACCCACTTATAGATATTTTAATATATAAAATATGCTGGCCAAAATTATTTGTGCAAACTTTCATGAATAGCCTTAGATTAGGAGAAAATGAAACTTGTTGATATATAATTTGGGTTTTATATTGGCTCATTGGTGATTGGTGTTTTTAACCATATAGTTTGGATTTATATTGGTTTATTGGTGATGGTTATTTGTAAGAATAACATATGGTCTTAGATTGGTTCATTGATGATGGATATTTTTAGCATATGATTTGGGTTTAGATTGGTTCCTTGGCAATGGGTGTTTATTAGTATCTGGTTTGGATTTTATATTGGTTCCTTGGTGATGGGTTTTTTCCAATATATAGTTTAGGCTTACATTATCTCATTGAAAATATGTCTTTGTTAGTATCTAATTTGGGTTTAGACTGGTTTATTTGGGATGGTTGTTTTCAATATATAATTTGAGCTTAAGTTTCTTAATTGGCGAATGGTGTTTGTCAGTATATAATTTAAGTTTAGACCAGTTCATTGGTGATGGGTGTTTGTGTTGGAAATATATGATATGCCCAGTGACTGAGAGGGGGGGGGGTGAATCAGGAACCAATAACACTTAATCCTTTTAATCCACAATTAGATTAACTTATTTGTTTGCATGCATAGAAATTGAAAGTAAAGAATCATACACAACACATAACATAATATTTGGTTACCCAGAAACCTTCCAAAAGAAATTAAAAATAGGGTGGGGATGATACCCACGAGATTTAGTACTGCAGTATAAATTTAGCCTGTTAGAGCTTACAATGACCACTTCTGATGGTCTGCCATGTTAGGAGCATAGAAAGGATTGTTAAGTCAACCTTGTTAAAGGATTTTGTATAATACAATGAGTAATGCAACTCTGTTAAGAGATTTAGAGAAAGGATTGTTAGGTCCACCTTTTTAAAGGATTTTATTGATCCACCTGTGAGAATGAACCAGTTGATGATTTTCTTTGTGCAACTATGATTTCTGAATAAGATCCTTCTGAATATAATTGATCACCTGAATGTGATAGATGAGACTCTACTATCCTAAATAATTATGCTCTTAATCAAACTACCATTCACATATCTTTACACTTATGCATACATTTCATACATATCTACATACATTCTTACTTCTTACTTCCACTCTAGATAAAAAAAATTATCTTACATATATATCTTTATCCAAACAAATAACTTTGTAAGTCAGCTTGCAATAAACAAAATTACATTTAACAATATATGCAAGGTCGACTTCAAATTGTCACTCGGGTCCATAAGTCCACTCGGTTGATAAATTGTCACTCGGGCAATACTACAAATCACTCAGGTCATACTGATCACTCGAGCGATACTGGTCACTCGGGCAATGCTGATCACTCGGGAAACACTGATCACTCAGGACTTTGCATAATGCTTGTTGGCTCGGTCGACATTAGCTGACTAAGTGTTTTGACACTAATTGAAAATATGTCTTGCCATAAGTTCTACAATCTCCCCCTTTGGCATTAGTGAATAAAACACTTATCATTAAATTTTGTGTCTGATATGTCAAAACTCCCCCTTACTGTTTGCTCGGGTTTTGACACTGCTTCTGCTGCTCAAGTCCAACTGACTCTATTTTGTAAAGTATATTTTCTACATTTTTCCATTGTACACGTGTTTCTTCAATGATATTTCCCCTTAATTACAATATAATGATATTTCCCCCTTGTTTTTGACAAAAATGCCAAAAGTGATATTTACAAGGTTATTCCAAAGTAGGATAAGAAATCACTATGTACCTTCAAAATCTCAGACAAAGTGTTGTCCCAATTGTCTTGTAGCGCCTTCATGATGTGCAATTCAACTTGTAGCTCTACAGATAACTCTATCATTAGCTCAGCAACTGAGAAATTATTGTCATGAATGAGTGTCTTTGCATGTGTTATGCATTTCTGCATCCCATCCATGTGTGGTAGGAATTGGCTCTAGATTGTTGTAAGTGATTCTCTAGTATTTGCTTCTTCTCTCAATAATTCAGCCTATAGATTAGTAAGATACTCGATCTTCATGAAGTGAGCGAAACTAGTGCTTGGGTCAAGTGTTAACTGCCTTGCACTTTCCTTCATGTCTACATCAATCTTCACTGTCTTGTTCTTGATCTCCATAGTTAAGTTAGAGGTGTCACTCAACTTTACAAACAGTGCTACCACATTGGTCACGATGGTTTCTAGAGTGCTGATGATATTGGTAAGCTACACCTGGTCTATTGCAATCTTCTTTGCAATATTTTCTAGAACCTTGTTCTCAAATTTCTTCTCTTCTTTCTCGAGTAACTTATCTTGACCATTCATATCTGTATTGAACTTGTGGACATTGTCAACAAGTTGGTCCATTATTGAATCACTCTCATTGACTTCAATCTGTAATGCATCTACAAATATGCATTTGACATCTTCAAGTACCTTATTCCTTTTCCTTTCTTTTCGGAGCTTCTACTGTGTTGTTGTTTTCTTCCACAGTTCTCCCAAAATATCCATTTGCTCTACAGATAAGCTGGATTAATCCTAGTTTGGAATCACAATTTCTTTATCAAGATCTATCTCATCAGTAATTACTACTTTTCCTTTTGTCTTAGGACTCGGTGAAGGAATAATTTCCTTACCTTTACCTTCATCATCCTTTTCTTCAGTATTCATTCCAATTAGGTCATTGACCTTCACTGTACCGATTCCCGAGTCAATGTTAACTGATGAGTCAATACTGGAAGTAGAAATGTCTACCTTGTCTTTCTGTGACTCCGGCATGCTTGGCTCAATAGTAAGTGGAGCCTATTGCTCGGTTACTATATGTTCATATGTGGTTTCTCAAACCTTGTCCTTGCTCAAAGGTACTATATTCTGGATAGAAGATTGGGGTAATGATGCCATTACCTCAACTACAATCTACTCAGCATTGGACTCTTCAATAGTCTCTACCTCAGGTAGTGTATCATCATTTTCCTTTTCTGGAGGGTCTGTACTCAGTACTTCTGCCTCATTATCTTCTTTCATCTCAAATATTTATTTCCACACTAATGTGGCACATTGGAATACATATTATATGTTTTTGTTCAATATTTGGAATTCCCTGAATCTGGGGGTGTGATTATTTTGATATTTTCTCAAGGCCTCTTTTACTTATTTTCCCTTCACTGCAGGCATAACTTTCTTCAATATATGTTCCCTTATGTCCATTTCAGTTTGGATTGCATTGTTCCAAGGAATGGAGTCAGCCTTGAATAGGTCTTTAGTCATATAATTCTTCAGCTCAAAGGGGTCATATTTCAATTTCCCCATCTTCTCCACCACTGCTTCTTCAATCTTCTTCTTTTCTTCCTTAGTCCTAGAAGAATAATGCAGTGACTTTAAAGAACTCATAGCTCTTCCTTCTTTCAGTTCTTTAATCTTCTGATCAAGTGTGGGTGTTGGTTTAGTGAAAACCATAGTATCATCTTCTTCATCATCATCCTCATCATCACTCAATACAAGTCTTCTCCTTGATCTTCTTTTCTTCTTCAGATTCAACATCCTCTATTTTAACTGTATCCTCTTTAGTCTTAGAGATGGTAGGAGAGTCAGAGGTCTTGCCATACTTCTTCTTGGATGTATCAAGTCTCTTCTTTCCTCTTTTCAATATCTTGGGAATCTCAATTTCCAAATCTATCTTGCTCTTTGCTTCCTCATATGTTCCAAACTAGGGTGTCTTTGGATTGGCAGGTTCATTTACAAGAGCCTCTATGATATCTTTTTTTTTCATCTTTGTTGACTTCATATGACATGGGTTTTACCCATGCAACCCTAGGTTTTGTTTCTTGTATATAAACCTTATCACAATCAACTAGGAAACAAATTTCATATTTGTAATCTTCAACTAGTTGTTTGGGAATTATGTACCTACTCTGCATCTTCTATTTGAAATTCTCAAAGTATCCATCCATAATGTTATCAAATTTATCTCCTAACTCAGCTATGAATTCATTAATCTAATGGATTATTGGCCTAACCTTCTTCCATGCTACTCTACCCTTGGAGGGAAAGAACTTCTCAACATAAAAGAGTATGCAGATTAGAAGAGAACTGAAATTACATGAATTGGATTTGGATACTCAGATGCTTTCCATATTCTTTCTCAACTGGATGAGCTGTAATTCTACCAGGTCAAATACCAGAATCTTCTTCACCACTTTGTATGCTAGGTCAACAACTTCACACAAAATGTTGTTGGGTCTGATTGAACTGTATATCTTGTGGGCTATAACATGAATGCAAAATTTCAATTCTATATCAGTTACTTCGTTAAGTCTCATGCCTCTGCCATCCCACTCGACAAGAGTTAACTCAGCTAGGTCATCCCGGTTTAGGGTTTTGGTAGCTTTTGGCTTTTCTAGCATAGGGAACCCAGTGACATGGTGAATTATCTTCTTAGTGATCATCACAAGATGTTCCAACCATAGGTGCATGTCAT
Organism: Thuja plicata; assembly: GCA_018584345.1. Lineage (NCBI taxonomy): Eukaryota > Viridiplantae > Streptophyta > Pinopsida > Cupressales > Cupressaceae > Thuja > Thuja plicata. Next base: position 1,718,013 of record MU224199.1, read on the forward strand.
GGACATGACTAAGAGCATATCTCATCCACTTTGTCTAGAAATCCCTCGACATGTGCACGATGTGTGTCAAACCCTTGGTTTCGAGGTGCTTATGCTCGGGCTTCAGAATCCTATTTGTACATAATTCATCATATGATTTGTTCATCTCAACAGTTCCAATCTCCCGTATGTTGCAATGATAGAAGCTTCAGATGTCGTTAACCAGTAACACTCTCAGAGGAATTAGGGAATGAGCTCCCATCGGGTCTATCTCCTTTGCAATTTTTGGATGAAGCTTAAACACTGGAGGATCACAAATTCCATTCCTTACTAACATCTCAGAACCTTTCTTGACCTTGCTTCTGGAAGTGGATGCCATATTTGTTTGGACTAAATGATTAAACTTTGCTTTCAATCACAAATTCGCACTAAATCACTAAGGGCTTTGAATTGATTTGTAAACTGAAAAATTTGTAAGCAATAATCTTTACAATCCTTCATTTATAAGAGATTTTCAACCGTTAGAGTATTTCATTAAATTCTCTGTACATGGTAGCTGGCATGACTCAAGTGTTTCTCCAAGATTCACTCGGAAGCTCGAGTGAAACCAACTTTCCAATTATCAATACTGCTCGACTCATCTCGGTTAAGCTAGAGTATCTCGGGTGTAACTAACATTCTAACTCGGGTAAAACTATAATATGTCATCTCCTTACATTCCTATTCTGTAATGGTAGATCCACCCAATTCACTATTTAGGGTGTCGTTAGATTCTTCATTGCTTTGATCTAAATTATCTGAGGATTTCCTTACCCATTGCTTGCTCATATGAGTTTTGATTTCTGAGACTTTGGCTTTACCATTCTCAAAACCAATATCAACTTTTTCTCTGTTCATACAGTTCTTACTTAGATGACCAAGTTGCTTGCACACATAAAATCTCTTAGTAGGATCCCTTTTTCTGAAGTGATTCTTCATACAGTTTGCACCAATGTGTCCATATTCACCACAATGACAACATCTGTACCATGTGTTGTAATCCCAACCAAAAATTGCCTTGGCTAATTGTTCAGCAGGATTCCAATTCTTAGTTCTGTACTCGGAAGATCTATCACCTTGTTTGTTGCACTTGTAGAATTTTCCTTCAAACTTAGGTTTCTCTTATAGTCACTTTCTCTATGTCCATGTTTGTTACAACTGTAGCATTTACCATTAAATTTTGACTTTCCATTGATCCAAGATTTATTTGATATATGCCCTAACTTACCACAATGATTGCATGTAGGCTTGTTGTTCCTTTGAGCTCCTTGCTGTGAGGATTCACCTTGTTCAATATAACCTAATCTAGTCTGTCCATGATGTCTGAATTCTGTTGCCTGATCTATGGTGGTTTGTGAATTCATCAAACATTTATTTTTTTTCTTTTCAACATTGAGATCATTCTGCAGTCTTTCATTTTTTGTTATTAGATTGTCAACTTCATGTGTTGCATTTTTGAGTTGACTTACCAAATCAGTTGGCTGAAGTGACAAGTGTTCGATTTCATTTTATTTTTCTTTTAATCTTGTGCTCAACAGTATTTTATCTTCTTGTGCTATATTTCTGTCATCATCTGCTTTGTTCTTTAGTTCCATGACTTCACATATTCTGATTGAGGGAATTGTTGGAAATACAATAATGGGAAAGTAAGATACTGAGAGGGGGGGTGAATCAGATCTTCAAATTTAAACACTTAAAACAAATTGATCCACATTCATACATATATGAATCTAATGTAATATCAAATAACATCCACACAATGAAGTAAATAACTCATAACACAAGAACTTGGTAACCCAGAAACCCAAATAGGTAAAACTGGGGTGGGGATGACACCCACAAAATTCTTCACTACTATAGCAATAAAGTGTGCCTGTTAGGGCTACAAAAGTTGATTACAAAATGCAATCTACCCGGTTAAGAGCTAAAGATCATTACAATCTACCTTGTGAAAGGATTTCAACTTACAATAAAGTAAGCACTATGTTAGGAGATTTAGAAAGGTCTACTAGAACCACTATGTTAAGAGATTTTCACATGATACAATGATTAGAATGTTTCAAGTAATGATCCTTCGTTATGCACTCAGATGCTGATGACGGATCTCCTCTTTCCAGTACCTTCTATGATCTCACAATCTGATATGTCTTTACTCTGCTGTTCCCTGTGTTGTCACTCTGTTTGATCCAAGCTTCTTAACAAAATAACCCTCTGTGCATTTCACTTTAAAATGCAGTCACCACTTTTCTCCACGATCTTACAAATAGGGTTTAGAAGCAATCTTATATATCTATTCAAGTCTGGTAGCGAGATCTAGATCAATGATCAAGTCTAATACTTATGCCTCCAAGGCATTACATTTAATGATTACAATAGGTCATGCATATGATAAAACAATTAAATGCATAACTAACTCTTTAGGAAAATATTAAATGCATACATAAGTCAGCCCAAAAAGCTTATACAAGTCAGCCTAAACACTTATCCTCAAAGTTTGAATCATTCCAAACATGTATACAAAAAATGTTCTGCTCGGCACTTAACATCTCTGTCGCTCAGCACTAAGTATCCTACTCGGCTTGGTATGATACAACTTGGAAACCTAAATACTGCTTAGAAATTTTGCTCGGCCTTGGATAGTTTTAGCTCAGCCAAAGTGATAGCCAACTAAAACTGCCTAAGTGAATGACTAAGTGTTGGTCACTAATCATCAACAAAACTTAGAGATTAACAATCTCCCCCTTTTATATTAGTGGCAAAAACACATTTATCATTTCTTCATTTCATTCCATCAAAATGTTGCCTAAGTATACTAAGTACTCCCCCAAGGAATATACTCGGAATTATACATACAAAAAGTTACATAGAATACATGCCTTCAAAATATATACAAATGTACCTGTTCTATAAGTGATTTATCATACTGTATCCTTACCAACTTCCTTACCAACTTCCCCCTTGTTTTTCTCACTAATTGCAGGTGGGGTTAGGTTATACTTGTCCAAAAATTGTTTATGAAGCTGTAGGGTGGATGCAAATGTAGTGTCCCAGCTGTCCTTGGCAATCTTCATAACTTCCAATTTTATCTCTAGCTCGGCAGCTAGACTCACTAAAATTTCTGTAGTTGAGAGATTTGCAATTCTCTGGGATAACTCTTTTGCATCTGAAAGTTCCTTTTGTATTACCTCCAAGTGAGGCAATAAGCTTGTCTAAATGGTGATCAATTTGGCCCTAATCCAACCATCTTCATCCATAATCTTGGCTATTCTTCATTGTGCATTGATCAACTTAGTATAATGTAAGGAGCTAGAGGTAGCATCCTTACCCAAAGTATTGCCAGTTGATTTCAAATCTAACTGTAGCTTCTCAACAAGTTGTAGATTATCCTTTGTGAAGAATTCAACATCACATAGCTTCATGTACAAAGAATAAATGTTTACTGTAACTTTCTCCAAAATTTCTACAAGAGTAGAAAGTTCCAACTGTTTCGTTGCAATCTCTTCTGAGATTTTCTCCAGAACTTTGCCCTGAAATCTCCTCTCGGACCATTGTAGAATTTTTTCATTTCTATTTATGTTATCATCATTTACCTTTTGTACAATGTGAACTAACTAATCAATGATGGGAGCTTGAGGCATTTCATCTTCTAAGTCAAAAGCCTTTACAAATATATCCTTGATGTCATGCAACACTTGCTTTTTCTTCTGTTCTATTTTCAATTCTTCCTATCTCTTCTTCCTCTTAAGTAATTCCTGAAGAGTCCCTATTTGTTCAAAAGACAATTCATTTGGATCCCATTGTGGAATCACAATTACCTCATCTAATGTGACATCAAGAATTTGAGACTTCTTCTTCATAATTTTCCTTCACTTCAATTTTGGTGAGCTGATGCTCGACTGCATTTTATCAATACCTTTTCCTGTGACAATATCAATATCCATTGCCTCTTTCAATTCTGTCAAGATTGTCTGAGGATCAGGCATACTTCCAGTTTTACGACCTATGGGAGTGGATGATGCAAAGTGTGGTAGATCAACCAACACTTGCAGTGCCTCTTGTTCCTTATGCTTGTCAACATTATCCTTCATCACTACTCCACTATCTAAAACTGTTTTTACAATCTCTAAAATAGGTGGATTTTGAGAAGTTACCTCTTGTACATTTGTTTGTTGTTTCTCTTCACCTATCTGATCATTGATTACTTCAATTATCTCATCAATTTTCTCTTTAGGTGCAGTGGTCTTTCCTCCTTCAATCTCAGTTACCCTAATAGGCGACTCAGTGTTTGTACCACTCGGCATACCCTGTCCCTCGGCATTCAAATTTTTGGAATCATCAATTATGAAGTCAATTGGACTGTCTGCAGTCAGATCAACAGAATTTGCTGAGTCTAATGCATCTTTAGTCTTTTTAATAGCAATTTGATCTTGTGTCATCTGTGGCTCAGGGGAAATCTCCACTTCTTTTGCTTTTTGATCAGATATACCTTCATCAGATTTCTTGTCTTTTGGATCTATTAGTCCAAAGATTTCCTTCCAAATCCTAGTACTCTACTCTACTAATCCTTCAATATCATTGTTCAAAATAGTATAACCTCTTAGCTTAGGAACAAATTTATTCTTATATTCTTCAATGAATTTTGCTTGTTGTTTTGATGTCAACTCAGGTATCACTTTGACTAAAGTACCTTCCCTAATCTGTCTCTCTGTAGTAAGTGCGAATTCCCATTTTCTTGATAGAAACTCATATAGTTCATTTGGAACATGGTTTCCTATCTTTGTAGGAGTTAACTTAAAAGTACTCATCATATCTAAAAGTGCTTCCTGAACTTTATGCTTGTCTCCAATACTCAGTTTCTCATACTTAATGAATTTGAAAGTAGCTAACCCTGCT
>MU224199.1:1727561-1741587 GCA_018584345.1 Thuja plicata
CTGAGAGCAATTTTACAAATCTTGCAACTCCATGCATAGAGAGCTATGGATCGATTTGTGAGGGCTCATTCTTGAGTTTCCTTGCATGTAAGGATTCATAGAAGTGCACTATTTTGTGTGTACAAGTGCTAGCTGAATATCAATCTTTTGATTCCCAATGACTTTACCCATCTTGTAGATCTCCATCTCAAGATCTATATTCTCAAGCTGATTATGACTTTCTAGAGAACTAAGCTCTGATACCAATTGTTGGAAATACAATAATGGGAAAGCAAGATACTGAGAGGCGGGGGGGGTGAATCAAATCTTAAAATTTAAACACTTAAAAAAAATTGATCCACATTCATACATATATGAATCTAATGTAATATCAAATAGCATCCACACAATGAAGTAAATAACTCATAACACAAGAACTTGGTAACCCAGAAACCCAAATAGGTAAAATTGGGGTGGGAATGACACCCACAAAATTCTTCACTACTATAGAAATAAAGTATGCCTGTTAGGGCTACAAAAGTTGATTAAAAAATGCCATCTACCCAGTTAAAGGTCTGCCCGATTAAGAGCTAAAGATCATTACAATCTACCCTGTGAAAGGATTTCAACTTACAATAAAGTAAGCACTCTGTTAGGAGATTTAGAAAGGTCTGCTATAACCACTATGTTAAGATATTTTCACCTGATACAATGATTAGAATGTTTCAAGTAATGATCCTTCATTATGCACTCAGATGTTGATGACGGATCTCCTCTTTCCAGTACCTTCTATGATCTCACAATCTGATATGTCTTTACTCTGTTGTTCACTGTGTTGTCACTCTGTTTGATATAAGCTTCTTAACAAAATAACCCTCTGTGCATTTCACTTTAAAATGCAGTCACCACTTTTCTCCACGATCTTACAAAATAGTGTTTAGAAGCAATCTTATATATCTATTCAAGTCTGGTAGCGAGATCTAGATTAACAATCAAGATCTAATACTTATGCCTCCAAGGCATTACATTTAATGATTACAATAGGTCATGCATATGATAAAACAATTAAATGCATAACTAACTCCATAGGAAAATATTAAATGTGTACATATGTCAGCCCAAAAAGCTTATACAAGTCAGCCTGAACACTTATCCTCGAAGTTTGAATCATTCTAGACATGTATACAAAAACTGTTCTGCTCAACACTTAACATCTCTGTCGCTCGGCACTAAGTATCCTACTCGGCTCGGCATGATACAACTCGGCAACCTGAATACTACTCAGCAATGTTGCTCGACCTTGGATAGTTTTAGCTCAGCCACAGTGATAGCCAACTAAAACTGCCTAAGTGAATGACTAAGTGTTGGTCACTAATCATCAATAGAACTTAGAGATTAACATGAATTTCCTGTTCTCTTTTCAACTTTTTGACTTCTTCATGTCAAGCGAGATTCTTTGTAAGTAACGTACATTGGTATATCAGATGAGCCACCTAAAATGCTCCTTGGCCAGGCTCTTAATTGCATCTATCTAATCCTTCAATTCTTCCATGGCTTTATAAATACATCCACTCAACTGCTGGAGTTCTGGCACTTTGTCGAAATGGGTGGAAGACTACTTTGACAGCTTATGCACATAATCAGAAAATGATTTCTGCATATTGGCCAATCCTATCATTTCTTTTCCATGTCCACTCATCTATGATTCTGTGTGCAGGCCTTGAAGAATCTTAAAGTCTTTCCTCTATTGCTCCTTAATCTTAACATCTACTTGTTGCAACCCTGTCTAATTCTAAATGATCATCTCGATTTTAAACTCTAGACTTTGGAGCCACTCAATTAGAGGTTCATCTCCTTTTTGCAGAATCTTGGCTTTCAATGCCTCCTTGGTCTTCATCTTCACTGCCACATGGAGTGTCACTATGCATTCCTGACACTTCACTCTCTCAGATGCAAGAGTCTGCAAATTCTTCTCAATATTGCTCCTTTCTGTTTCTAGTCTTAATAGAGCATTGCCCAATTTCTCAACAACTCCCAATCCTTCAGAATTGAGTCTTTCGACCCATCTCTTGCCGATCTACGTGAAATGCCTATCTTCTTGCAGTTTGGCTATTATGGCTTGATTCTCCGCGGCATTGGGATCGAATGTGGTCTGAGCACTAGAAATACTAGCCACTACGGTGACCAACTGCGGGATGAAATTAGTCAGTTCACTGACTTCGGCTTTAAGCTTTACCTTAGCTATTTTAAGTTCTTCCAGCTCTTCTTAAATCACTATATTAGTGGATTTCCACCAATCCACCTTGGTATAATGCCGAGCTAAACCCATGTCAAATGAGTGTAGTTCAAAATCTGAAGGAGTTAAATCTTCAAACCTGGCCTCCTTCGTGGGCTTCGCTACCTCAATAGTGAAGTTCCTAGTTTATGGATCTCAACCCAATGTGGATAGTGTCTTTACTTTCTTAGCCTTTTTTGCGGTGGCACCGCGTTGCAAAGCTCAAGCTAGAGTATCTTTTCTGGGAGCTCCTTCTTCTACTCTCTTTCTCTTGCACTCTAGAGTGTTCTTTATCCATGACTCAGCACTGGTGACCTTGGTGGCATAGACCAACTCCTCTATAAATAGTTTCCTAATGACTGGAGAAGTAGACTTTGGTCTTGAAGAAAATGGGTTTACAGAGGTAGGGAAAGAAGACACCAATTTGATGACTTGGATAGCCTCTTGTTGCTTCTCAACCCTCTCGTTTGATTCTGTAACTGAGGCATTGGAGGTATCTTCACCCACCTCTACTATGAAAGGGGCCTCTCGCCTTGGGGTATCTTGGGTTGAAGTGTCGGCCGGTGCATCAACAGTGATTTTTTTAACTGACTTCTCAGGTCCTGCACCTTTGGTGGGTTCCTCTGTCAACCCAATATATGGAAGCGGGCCTTCTCCACAAGACTTCTTTGGTTTAAGTTCCTTTCAAGAGGTTCATCGCCTCCACTGGCCGGCTGAGATGAAACTTTGGTCATGGTTGGGAGTATCACTGAAGAAGTTGTTGCAACGTTTGAAGTATCTTTTTCTGGGGTCCTTTGAGTAGGAGGCTTCCTTTCCAACCTCTTCCTTCTTCCTGCCATCCATTCAACCCACTGCTCTATCCTCTTGTAAATGCCACTCATTAGAGTCTACAAGTCAATGATGGCTTGATCTAGCACGGGCTCGAAACTGATAGGGGTGAACTTTATCTTCTCCAGATATGTATTGTCATACATGTGATTGTCATCATCTTCTAACCCCTCCACTGCTATGTTAACTTTGAAATTTTTGATTTGTTCAATACTTAACCTGGCGTAGAATCTCACTCTACTCTCCAATTCATCTCTGCAATTGGTCCAGTAGTCTTCAATATCATCTACATGATAGATAGCTTGCCTCATTTGCAGGTAATCATGAGCATAGTTAACAGGATCATATTGTGGCCTCAGAACATCATAGGTTTCTAATAAAAACTTCTTTGAGAAAGTCCTTAGAACATTCTTGGCCTCAGACCGAGATGCACAATTATAAGCTCCGATAGTCATCGAGAAGTTGTATCCTTTCTTCCTAGCATCAGCGCAGATCAAATTCACTTGAAGTGCTTGTCTCATCACCTCCACCAACATGATCATATCAGTAGGATATCTACGCAGCTTCAAAGGGAAGTCATCGAATCTTGCAAGACGAATGTATGAGAAATCCCCAAATTGAATGAAATAACATCCAAACTAGCTGATAAAAGCCATGGCTTTGGGGGATAATCTCTCTTCTGGGAAACCTTGTAACTCCCTGCACAACCTCATTGTAAACACGTCATTAACACGTAGGTAATCAATATAACTATTATGCAATTACAAAGAGGGGAAAAAATCGTAGCTCTTACCATCATCAGAGAATTCCTCTAATCTAGGAAGCCCTGGCCAAATTTGGATCGTGGCCAATATATACATTAAAACTAAAGACAAATAAAATTCATTTTGATGTTTAGCTTTGTCTAGGGCATTGGCCAGATTTTCACTTACCATAAATGCCCAATCAATAAAATGGTGCTGAGAATATATCACCTGTACCAAGAAGAAATGATGATCTACAAAATTAAGCGCCTCACTCCCACCTCTGATCCTATGGATTAGCACTAGGATGTCTATGATTTCCAGCTTCAGGTTAGTACCATATAGTGTTTTGGGCAGCTTCCCTTCGGCACTTCTAAGCTCTTGAAACCTTGCCTTCATTATCTCCTTCTTCCAAATTAGCTTCTTGGCTCTATATTCAGTCACCACCCGGCTGTATGTCATTTATGAATACTCAGCTTGCTCTGGGATGCAAAGTGAGTTCTGAACTGATTCTCTATCGATAGATAGTATCACCATGTCATCAGGCAAGGGGATTTGTTTGGTGTCTGGGTTGTATCAAGCTATACATTCCTAGATCAATTCGGGAGCTTGAACGGCTCCAGGAAAACTAGAAGCTTCAACTAATCCGCTCTCCTTCAGTTTTTGAGTGATGGGATGCATTTGGTATGCTTTTAGCCTGTTCTAAAATTTCTACATATCAAAGAACTTCAGAGATGTATCTGAGATCTTATACCAGTCGGAGGTGATGTCGTTCATTCTGTCGAATCCCATAAATCTGGAAGCCATGCTTTGAATGATTTGATTTGGGAATCAGGAATATCTCTTAGGAATGCAGGGACAAAGAACAATCAATATCAAAGGCTTCAAATTCAAACAATTTGTCAAACAAATGGTAGCTCCTGTTGGCAACCTTCAACTAATTTTATAACTTTGAATTCTTACCATTTAACGGCCGACTTCCCGTACCACACGAATGAAAAGACCTAAGCATTAATGGAAAAGTCCGTTATGAAGTAAAAAAACTTTATTTAAATTAATTACTTTTCTCTTACAGGCTGTTTAGAAATGTCTTTTCACTTTAGTAACCGTAATGGTAACTTTCCTGAGGTAGCGGAAAATTACTTTTCCACTTCTCCTTTGGGTGGAGAAATGCTTTTGGAGTGATCTCTATTTGAAAATCTGCTGAAAGAGAATTTTAGCCTGTTGGGATGCTAAAATGATACTAGTTGATCTCAATGGCTTTCTTCATGCCTTGGGTCACTTATGAGATTAATTTCCCCTCGAAAATCTTTCATTTTAGTGGTTTGGCGAAAAACGTACCCCGCAGGTCGAAACCCGCCTATTGGAGTAGTGGAGAAGCCATTTTCCACTTTTCCACCGATAAGCTTATGTCTTAGATTCCTCTCCACTTAATTATTCCTTTCACCCTGCAGAGATGTATTCTAAATGCAATAGTCTTTCTAAGCCAAAATCATCCACTTTAAAATTGTACGGACTGCTGAGACATCATGGAATAGTCAACTGCGAAAAATGCACATTGCTGGTGCTTTTCCGCCAATGGAGAAGCCCGAACCCAATTTTCTGCCAATGAAGCAATATAAATTATTCAAGCTACCATCTCCTAAATCACAGAAGATGAATGTTAGAAGTCTCTGAATTGTGACCTTTATCGGATTTGGGATCTTAAACCTACCCAATTAAGCATGACTTCAGATACAAATTCCCCTGGCTTGCAAAAGAGAAGTGAAATTGGGAAAATCTGATAGAGGCCTCCTAACCTAAGAGGAACTCTAGACTTAGATTCCAAAAATTCACAACACTTCCAAGACCACTACTACATACTAAACATCCACTTTTGTCTAAAGGTATACAGACCAAAAGTGGGGCAACACAACTATGATTGTTGAATAAGATCCTTCTGAATATAACTGATCACCTAAATGTGATAGATGAGACTCTGTTGTCCTAAATAATTCTTCTCTTAATCAAACTGTCATTCACATGTCTTTACACTTATGCATACATTTCATACATTCTTACTTCTTATTTCCACTATGGATAAAAAATTATCTTACATATATATCTTTATCCAAAAAAATAACTCTTTAAGTCAGCTTGCAATAAACAAAATTATATTTAACAATATATTCAAGGTCGGCTTCAAACTGTCACTCAGGTCCAGAATTCTACTCATGTCATAAACTGTCACTCGGGCAATATTGCAAATCACTCGGGTCATACTGATCACTCAGGCGATATTGGTCACTCAGGCAATGATGATCACTCGGGCAACACTAATCACTTGGGACTTTTCATAATGCTTTCTGCCTCGGTCGACATTAGTTGACTAAGTGTTTTAAAACTAATTGACAATATGTCTTGCCATAAGGTCTACAGTTTGTCAATGTATAATTGATGCTGTCAATGTATAATTGATGCAGTCAAGCTTGGAGGATCCAATAAAGGACTATCCAAACTTGCAGCAAACAACAAGACAACAACAAAAACATAACAACATCGAAGATATAACAATTTATATCCACATATACTCAGATTTAGACTCAATTATGAAAAACAATAATCATATTTTTATCAATAACCAAGTATTACAATCAACATGTCAGGATGTAAGCCCTTCCCGGTTTTGGCCAAAACAAAAATAACTTCAGCAAGATCTCGCAGGATCAAACATTCCCAGTCTACTCTATAGATGAGTTTAAGAAACCATATCTGAACTTGTGCTCACAAGCCTCCAAGCAATCTGCCACTTTCTATCTACCCACTTACAAATATCTGCATCAACTGTCAGTCTTTTAGCTTATTAGCTTATCTCTGCCTTCCTCTCCTATCGCCCTAAACATCAACCTAGACTCTCTTTTATACAAACTTTCCACAGGTCGGAATTACAATTGAAATAACATAAATAAATCCAAGTTGGCATCAAGAAAACCCAACCAACGTGTTATCCATTAGTCATCCTCTAACGATCATTAAATCTCCATAGGAGAGTGACCCAAACAAGATATAGGTCCTCACATCTCCCACACGCAACCAAAAATTAAATGCACGAGTCGGCCAACCCAAAAAATAGCATAAACCTCATTAGTGATTAACAACATCAAAAATAGACCACTCACTGAGAGGCACAACCAAGTCGAGCTCCACCGAACAGACACCACCAGGCAACAAGTCACCGAGACCGAGCAACTAGTCATCCAGATTGAACCACAATAATCGAGCTAATAGATAACCGAGCACTCCAACGAGAAAATCCAAGGTAGTTACCGACCAGAGTACTGAGCTCCCAAGCAAAAAATCAAAATCAAACCAAAACATATGTTTGGTGACACAATATTTCCAACTACCCCATGATGCTCCTGCATCAGACACTCTAGGTGTGAAAAGATGTTCTCAGAAGCTGGATGAACATCTATTGGGATTCAACACATAGATCACAAACTGGTTCTTGATATACATGTCCTCCAGATCCTCAACTGACACACTCTTCCCTCGGTTCTTCTTCTTCTTGTTCTTCCTTCTTCCACTAGTACTCTCTGAAGTTCCTTCAAACATGTCTAAATCTGAATGTCTTCCTCAACCTCTGCAACCATCTTAGATCTACTACCAATGCTAAATTTCCTCCTTTCTTTGTCTTCATCCTTCAAAGGAATCAATTTAGACTTATGTCCATCTTTTGGAATAGTAAATAAATGCCTTTTACACTCATGAATAGCCTCTCTATCATATTTCCAAGGTCTCCCAAGTAAAACATGACAAGAGCTCATCTTCACAATGTCACATAATACTTCATCTCTATAAGAACCAATGTAAAAACTTACCATGCACTTCTCTTTCACCTCTACTGCATGATTATCTTGTAACCAACTTATCCTATAAGGACAAGGATGCCTCAAACTTTTCAAACCAAGTTTCTAAACCATCTCCTCAGCAACATGGTTGTCAGTACTTCCTCCATCAACAATCACCTTATAATATTTACCACCAGACTTACACACAGTCCTAAACAAGATCTTCCTCTAACAAGAATCAGCTTGCCTTGAGGGAAGAAATTTTCTCCTAAGCAAGAGAGTCACACCCTCCACCTCAGGTTCATTCTCAGCAACCTCATTCACCACAACATTTCGGTGACTACCGACCTTCTTATCTGCATGGGTACATTCGAATGATCGATTTCCTTCTTCACCACAATTATAACAAGTACTTCTGAATACACCTCTACCTGTTCTTCTCCTTAGTTCAACAGGCTTCGTTTCATCCTCAACTTTTAGCTTATCTTTTACTGACTGTTCTAGCTTTTCTTTCCCTCGAGAATTACCATGATGTTTTCTTTTCAACCTATCTTCTGCCTTCAATACATATTGATAAGAATCCTTTGCCAAGTCAATCTTCAACATACCAATCTCATCCTAGATATTGAATCTCATATCATTAATAAAGCTCACCACCTTTTCCTTAGAAAGTTCTCTATGCCCAAACTGAATAGTCAATTTGTAGAACTCCTCAGTATAATCTTTCACAGTCATCTCCTTCTATTTTAGATTCTGCAATTTATTAAAGAACTCAAGTTCATAGTCTGCATGAATGAACTTAGCCTTTAGCTTTGTCACCATCGATCTCCACCGATTGATCTTCATCTCACCTTCTTCTTCTCTGTCCCTCTACAACTCTTTCCACCATAAAGCATCGTGTCCTTTTAACATTGTCTGTGCCAATCTCACTCTAAGCAGATCTTCAATGTCTTCCAGCTCAAAGTAGTCTTTTGACTCACCGATCCAATAAATCAGATCCTTGTTTCTCAATGTACCTAAAAAATTGGACACCTCCATTCGGTAACTTGTACTCAACTGAGCTCTAGATCTATGTAACCGATAAGTTATATCTCCTCCAGATCTCTCCATCTGATTGGCTCTGTCATCTCCACTAGATCCAACAACTTCAAAGTCTTCAGCAACTTCTTCATAACCATCATCTGCTCTTAGACCTCTATGTAATCCAACATTTCTGATACCTTCTATGATCTCATTTTTCATTGTGATCATCTCAGATCTAAATCTTTCTGTTATCCTTGCTTCCACCTCCTCAGAAAGATCTGTAATCTCCCTAGGGTCCAATCTTCTCAGAGGCATCTCTCCCAATCTTTGAAAACCCTAAGATCCACAAGAAACAAACCAGCTTTGATACCACTTGATGTAGTCAAGCTCAGAGGATCTAATAAAGGACTATCCAAACTTGCAACCAACAACAAGACAACAACGGAAACATAAAAACACCAGAGATATAACAATTTATATCCACATATACTCAGATTCAGATTCAATTATGCAAAACAATAACTAGATTGTTATCAATAACTGAACATTACAATCAACATGTCGGGTTGTAAGGCCTTTCCAGTTTGGGCCTAAACAACAATAGCATCAACAAGATCTCACAGGATCCAACATTTCCAGTCTACTCTATAGCTGAGTGGAAGAAACTAGATCTGAACTTGTGCTCACAAGAATCCAAGCAATCTGCCACTTTCTATATAGCCACTTACAACTATCTGCATCAAGTGTCAGTCTTTCAGCTTATCAAATTATCTCTGCCATCATATCCTATCTCCCTAAACACCAACCTAGAATCTTTTATACAAACATGCCACAAGTCAACATTACAATTGAAATAACATAAATAAACCCAATTCGGCATCAAGAACACCCTACCAATGTGTTATCCATCAGTCAGCCTCCTACAGTCATTAAATCTGCATAGGAGAGTGACCCAAACAAGATATAGGTCCTCACATCTCTCACACACAACCACAAATTAAATGCACCAGTTGGCCAACCCAACAAATAGCATAAACCCCGTCAATGATCAAGAACACTAAAAAAAGACCACTCAGTGAGAGGCATAACTGAGTCGAGCTCCACCGAGCAACAATTCATTGAGACCGAGCAACCAGTCACCAAGACCGAACCACAATAATCGAGCCAACAGGTAATCAAGCACTTCAACAAGGAACTATAAGGAAGTTACTGACCAGATTACCGAGCTCCCAATCAACAACTCAAAATCAAACCAAAACATGTTTTTGGTGACATAGGATTGCCAACTACCCTAGGATGCTCCTGCATCAATAATTTGGGCTTAAGTTGGTTCATTATTAAAAGATGTTTAATTTTGATTTATATTGGTACATTGGTGATGTGTGTTTCGTCAGCGTGTGATTTGGATTTAGATTGGTTTATTAGTGGCGGAGGTTTGTTAGTATATAATTTGGATTTAGATTGTTTTATTAGCGAAGGGTGTTTGTTACTATATAATTTGGGTTTATATCGGTTAATTGGCATTGGGTATTTTTACAGTATATAATTTGGGCTTAGATTGGTTTATTGGTGATGGTTGTTTGTTAATTTATGATTTGGGTTTCGATTGATTCACTCGTGATGCCTGTGTTTGTCAATCTATACTTCGAGTTTACATTGGTTCATCAACGATGGTTGTTTTCCATACATAATTTTAGATTAGATTGTTTCATGGACAATGAGTGTTTGTTAGTATATAATTTAAGGTTAGATTAGTTAATAGGTAATGGTTATTTGTCAACCTATAATTTGGGGTTAGATTAGTTCATTGGCAATGAGTGTTTGTCTATATATAATTTGAGTTTAGATTGGTTCATTGACAATAGTGTTAGTTAGTATATAATTGGTGTTTGGATTGGTTCATTAGTAGTAGGTATTTGTTAGTATATCATTTAGGGTTATATTGGTTAGTTGACAATGGGTGTTTATCATTATATAAATTGGGTTTAGATTGGTTCATTGGAGATGGGTGTTTGTTCATATACAATTTCAATTTGAATTTTGAGGGTTGATGGGTACGATTTCCATGCTTGTTAGATAATTGACTAGTGAAGAGTTATAGGAGAGAGGATTCGATAATCGTACACCTTATTTTCACGCTTCTCAAAGTTCATATATGATGATTTAATAGAATTACTTATAAATTTTTATAATACTTTATTGAACAAATCCCTCATATGAGCCCCTCTAGGGATTGACTACGAAAATCAAATTTTTTGAAGGAAAATACTTAACAATTTCAAAATTTTAAAAGATTTAATGAGAACTTGTGGTATAATAATTTTTTTTGTGTATTAGATGTAATTAAAAATTTACAAATAAATGAAAGATGAAAATGAATACAAGATATATACAGTAGTACTATAGATTTATCCACAGTATAATTTAAGTTCTTTTCTCCACTCTAAAAATTTAAAATTTAAAATTATAATTGTATTAATTTATGAAAAGATTCTAAATGATGTCTTATAGCAAGAAACATATACATATAAAATCAGTGACAATCTTATAATTTTAAGAATAGTATTAAATATCATGTAAGTAACAATTTTATAATTGAACAATGATATATAATTTCAGTTACAATGACAGTTTTATGATTAAAAAATAATTTCTAGATCACACTGACAACTTTATATTTAAATCATAGTCCATAGCTTCAAGTACAGTGACAACTTTATATTCAAACAATAGTCTATAACTTCAAGTACAGTGACAACTTTATAATTTAATAATAATAATACAGAACTTCAATTGCAGTGATAGTTTTATAATCAAACAATAGTACATAACTTAGTCTCTCCTGTATATCTACAACTGAACTTCCAAAACTCAAATTAAAGTACTCTGTTAGAAGCTAATTAAAAAATTAGATCAAACCATGTCAAGGACCAATCAAACCTTTCAAAATTCAAATTAAAGTATTCTATTGGAAGCTAATTAAAAAAATTAAATCAAACCATGTTAAGGACCAATCAAAACCTTCAAAACTCAAATTAAAGTACTCTATTGAAAGATAATAAAAAAATTAAATCAAACCATGTTAAGGACCAATCAAACCATGTTAAGGGCCATGTTGTTAGCAAAGTGGTAGGAGAAAACAGAGAAACTTTTTAAATATTCTGAATCATATTTTGAAACACAACTTACTTTTTTGTCAAAATTGTTTATAGCAGTAGTTAATGTTTTTAGTAATGTGCGGGATGTCAGTGTGACAGTTCACATGCCATATTATATATTATCATCCTCCTCATATGAATGGAGCCTGCACATGTATCTGAAATATATGTGGTATCGTATATTTTTTGTATATTTTTTGTCTGCAACTCAATGACACTGCAGTGATCAACTGCATATACTGCTCCAAAGTAGGTAAGGCTGAATATGCATTTTAGAACTGGTTTCGACACCATACTGTTTGTCATTTATGCCCAAATTTTAGGTAGTTCTTTGGGAAGGTAAAGAAATGTCAAGGAACATTCTTGGTACAAACCTACACAACAAAACAAACAATACGTACAAATCTTTACCAAGATAATGAAAGAATAGTATGAAGACAAATGCAAGAACATGGTATCATAGCTGTTTGGTAAGGTATTGAATTACATTCCAGAAGATTATGCTATCGAATTTTTCAATTGTTTCTCAAAGTATATTATTTAATAACTTTTTTTGGTTTTTTTTTTTTTTTTTAAAGATGATTGGGTTTCAATATATTATGTGTTTTTTAAGAGATTGGCTCTACTAGCTATGACAATTTCTCATGAGCTAGTTTATGAGCTGGTTTGTAATTTTATTTTCTTAAAAGTATTATACAATCAATCAACATGCACTCTATTGATGATTTACTTTCTTTCTTTAGTTGAAAATGAGAAAAATGTTAAACAAACCTTGAATTGCCTTAATGTATATATGAAATTTTGTGCATGTAAAAATGAGCTAACTAAATTAACCCATTTACTCAAAATCAAGTACAACACTCAAGGTAAAGCAAAGGGTTAGTAAACATTAATGAACACAAATAAAATTTTATTGAAAACCAACCTTGGTTGTGTTGTGCTATGGTGGTTGTGCCAAGGGTGATGACATGTGAGTGCTCTCGCCAATAACATAATAATGCATATCAAGATGTTCCAATGGCTTAGTATAACATCCTATTTATAGAAGGGCGACTATAAAATTGGATGGATGGGCTAAAGAAGTAGATATCAAGGGCTCAACGTGGTTGAGATCAATGAAAGAAAGAAAAGAGAACACGTGTCCTATTTGGTTGAAGGATGGAGAGAGGTCAAAAATTGGAGGGGAATCTATGGTGGGGAATTTCCTTGGGAAGATTGGACAGATAAAATGGGAAAATTGGTACTTGGGAGCACTTTTGAGAGATGGACAAGTCCTTTGATCGATGTGACCATGTCACATGTACAAAAACCACACCTTTGTACATGTGTAAGAATGTGCATGATTTGATGGAGGGTTTGACTATGATTAGTGTATACACATGAGAGATTAAGGGGCTAAGTGACTTTATCTTACTTAATGAGAAGCAAATATTTATATAATTTTTGCGATGAGGAAAGGGGACTTAGGTAATAATATTTAAAACTATTTACCTAAGGCAAACTGTAGAGTCCAAGGTTGATTAAATGATTTAGGTTAGTAAATGGGTCGAGATAATATGATGATTAACAATTTTATTAATTAAGGAAATGAAGTTTGGATAATTAATTGAATAAACAAGTATTTGTTCAATCACTTATAGATAAATGGTTAGGTTACTAAGCTAATTGATGTCATTTCAACTTTAGGTATTTATATTTTCTCCTCATTAAGATGGTGTTAAGAAGTAGCATCATTGAAAGAAAAATAAAACTAATTGGATGGGAATGACTATATGCTCCACTCAATCAAAGTAGGAGTAACTAGGAGGAAGGATGATGTGTATGATGATACCCTCTTGAGAGGACAATGGATTTGGGAGAACATGGGTGTACTCTCAAAATTGACAAATAGATACAAGCTAGAAAGAGGTTAAGGGATAGACGCTAAAAGAGATGAAGGGAAAATGGAGGGAGGATGAAATATTTAGTTATGCATAGATTAAGAACTCTTTATTTGATACCGAGAAAAAAGAAGCTCTTTATTTGATATATCATAAGATGATGTGTACCAACGTATAAGGAACTAAGGTGACAATATGTTCAATGAGTAAGAAAAAAAATTTGTATACAATCCTATTATGTAAAGAACCATGATATGAAATACCATCATAATTTTATTCTAGTCAGGTTACAAGGATCAATATATATATA